>CATIWO010336429.1:0-14670 GCA_949673435.1 Macaranga tanarius | reverse complement strand
GCTAGAGTCACGGTTCAGTCAAACTCTAATTGCCTCAATCATATGACCTCATCTTAAGTTCAATTCTCGATAAAACATGACTTCTACTAGAAACTCTTTCTAGCACTGAAACTCTTTTCGGGTAAGTCAAGTTTGACTTGGCCAGGTACTTATTCATCAAGAATAACTTAGATAGCATAGGATCTTATCCGGTTCACTCCAGGTAATGAATTCCATCTTGGCTGATCACTCATCCCTACATATAACCAACTAGAGCCACCACACGCCATATACCCATGCATGGCTAGCATAAGTGTGTAAGCGGTAACAAACTCTAACTAGCCATATATGGATGACCGTATTACCTCAGGTCAAAGGACCATATGCACCATTATATCCAAGATTGTGATTGTTGACTAAAGTGAATATCCATACAATCACAAATCTTACGTCACATGTTCGATCCACCCATCACATGAGTATCCACATGTCTATTCTGATATCTCATATCAAGTAGCAGGAGACTCACTACCTCCCATTATCGATATCACATACCGATCAAGGAAAATAGACAGAGGTGATAGTCTAGGGATTAATAGTACCCATATATTAATCCTATGACTATGAACATTTATAGTACATGTACTAGATAAGTTTGTCACTCATATTATCAACTCTTAATAATAAACTTATCTAACATTGTACTAAGGGTAAATATTCAAATAAACAAACATTTTAATCCAAATGAATATTTCATTGCCATGGGGATAAATATACAATGTCTATGTACATGAATGGCTACAGGGCACATCTACACTAACAAATCAATTCCTACAAAAATAGATAAATCAAAGTAAAATAAAAGAAACAAATGGCTTAATCTAAAAGAAATACAATTAATTTATGATGTTAGATCACTAATCCCCGGCAAAGATGCCAAAAACTTGTTTGGGTGCAAATCCATAAGTATACGGAATCAACAAGTAGTATAGTATAGATATCGTTCCCACAGAGATTACGATCTATCCACCAACTAATATCTTTCTAATTGTTTAAGGCTTTACAATTAAAGTTTATCTAACTAAAACTAGCAAATCAATAAAGAACTAAAATCTAAATAAAATATATCAATAATGCTTATCTTCTAGGAACTTATCATCTTCGTAATCATTAAGTTAATATAATTAAAGAATCTATTCATCATGCATATTCGAGTTCCCTAAAATTTTTAGGGATGAGTACAAATAAGTACCCTATAGTTTAAGAGTTTTAGTATCAGAGGCCCGTGATTTTTTTTGTGATACTTCAGTACCATGTGGGTTCATATTTATAGGACTTAGGTGACAAATTTTATTACAACTCATTATTTCTCTCTCCTCAAACATTTAAAAATTAAAATTTGAATACAATTTGATAGAGAGAAAAAAAATAAGTCTATCCATGGTAATTTTAAGTGATAATAATAATAGAAAAAATTAAAATAATTAAAATAATTTTTTCATATTTTTATTTTTTAAAAAAAATTCTAAACATTATAGACAATTCCATTATTACTAAATCCTTACTAAAATTATAAGAATTTAATTATAATTAAAAATCATACTTTTTAGATGCTGGAAGAGAGAGAAATTACAAGTTGTAACAAATTTTTCACCTAAATACTACAAATATGAAATCACAAGGTACTGAAGTGTCACAAAAAAACCATAAGCCCTCAATGGTAAAATGCTTAAACCACATGATACTTGTTTATATTTATCCTAAATTTTTAACTAGGCTTTCTCAATATCTAATCAAATTTAATTTATAATTCTAAATAAGATTAATAAAACCTAACTCTCATTGTAATTTATTAACCTAAACTTAAAATCATAAATCATAATGCATAACTCAATTAGATTCCCCTTTTATTTATATTATCTCTAATTATAAATAAAAAAGGGCTTATGTTCATAAATAATTAGAATTATGATTTCTCAATCTATAACCTAACTAAAATCATGTTAATGGTCAAATATTAAGATCAATGAACATAATATGCAAGAAACTAATAAATTCATTAAATTAGGAAACTCAAATCATAATTTGAATATCAATTCCTACCAATTAAATACCTAGCCTAACATAATATAAATTATTCTAACAAAATCATAAGTCAAACTCATAAAACATATATAAGAAAATAAGAAAAGAAGAAAAGATGAAAAGATGAAAAGATGAAAAGAAGTTTGGAATAAACACTCTTCTATCTTCAATCCTCCACTCTTGATCTCTAATTGTAGGTTCTTGTGCCTCCTAATGCATTTTTTTCCCAAAATATGTCCCCAATGTTGCTCTTTTATAACCATTAATAGATAAACCCTAAGTGTCCCCTAAAGTTAAGCCACTTCAAGAATATTTATCACAAAAATCGTATAACTTTCAATTGTAGATTTTTTCACAATCGCAACAGCAGCCTTTAAAAACTTTTCCACATTGAACCTGCGACAGCAGAAAACTTGCAATCGTAATAGCAATAACGTGCACTTCCATTCACTTCAAACCCGCAACCGCAAGTAATATCAATTGCAACAAATTTGACTTCCAATTCCTTCAACCTTAACCTGTAATTGCACATTACTTACAATTACAATAACATGCACCCTTCTTTGCACAAACTCCTCCTTACCTCAAATCACCTTCCGCAAATCTTTTTCACCGACAAAAATAAAAATCCAAATACAAAATTATAAAGAACTAACCAATTTAACCTATTTTCTACTTGCTAATTAACATTAAAATATAGTAAAATTACCTAAAAACTAATGCAATTCTCACGCAATCACTAGGTAATTTCCTTACAAAATTACTCACACTCGATTTCTTTTAAATTTTCAGTGTAGGTATATTATTATTGTATAACTAGTACATATATAAGATTGTAGTGCAGTGGGCCACGATGACCTATGAGCTGGCCATAACTAAGATATTAGTAAGATACATTATATGCCACGATGTGGAATAGAAGATTATTTCTACTTATCAAGTTTCTTATGTTTTGTATTCAGTTGTAGTATAATCCGTACTTTTATGTTATGATTATCAAATGTTGTAGTACTGATGAAAGTACATTTATATATATATATATATATATATATATATATATATATCTATATATATTTCTAATAAGAATATATTATGAAAGGAAGTATAGAATTCTTGCCATCAAATAAATGTCTCTTATTAAGATGCAATGATTAGAATTACTTTAAAATGGTATTAGATTCATTTTTGGACTATATTTTAGGTAATGCCTCTCTATTGTAACCATCATTAGATGGAGTATTCTGGTGGAGGTGCATTGGGGTAGGATGTTACAGTTTTAAATTTATATCAAAGTCAGGTTATTAGATTCTATAGACATTAAGAAATATTAAATTTGGCAGATATTAGCAATGATTTTGAGTTTTGATGACAAGTAATATTAAAGTATATTGATTTGAATTTCAAGAAAGATGGCAAAGACTAGAGGTGGTCATATAGGAGGTCGAAGACGTGGTCATGGTAGAGGTAGAGAACGTGATTTCTAAAATTATAGAGCTAAGTTAATAGAATGGGTTAATCGCTCCACTAAAAGTGGAGCGCTCCAGTGAGAATCATCTCCACTAGTTGGCAACAAAAGGGATGAAACGTATAATGCTTGATAGGTAGTCGGTAAAATAGTTCTGTACCAGCTATTTCCATCTCAATTTTAGAGAAAGTGCCAAGGAGAGTGTGTAATAACTATCAACCACCACAACCAATAATACCAATGAATGTGCTAAATCTACAAGCACCACCAATAGTACACATTAATGCTACTAATTTAGCATGTACGATGGCAACTACAATGTTGAAGAAAAAAAGGTATAAGAAATCGGGGGATATTATCGAACATGCTAAGAAATGTGCGGCATATGACTTTTATGGTACTTTAGAACCTGGTCAAATTGACAAATGGGTTAAGACCATAGAAAAGGTTTTCACTATATTGCAATTAAGTGACGAAGAGAAGTTGAGCAACGTATATAGTCTTATGTTCAATAAAGCTGATGATTGGTTTATGATACATTGCAATAGCATAGTAATTTTAGGATGATTCATGTGTATTTAGGTTGCATTTAGTACACATTTTAGTTTAATCTTGATACATTTCATTGAAAATCATAAGTGCTTTTAATCTTAATTGTTCTTAAATAAATTTATACGAATTTAAATGACTTATTGATGTTTTTGAAGTTTCTTTGAAGCTTAGGGAAGTCATATGGGCATATTGAAGTCATTCAAGGTCAAATGAGAGAAGGGAACAAGCTTTGAAGTGTTGGTTGCCTGTCACTACTCGGCACTATCTCCTTATGCTATTCACTAGTCAGGGTAAAGGAGTACTGTCACAAGTTGACACTCTTTTCCTTGTCATTCATGAGTCGTGACAGAGAGGAATTATCACAACTCGGCACGGGGTGAAGAGTCGTGACTATTCAAACCATGTTGCACTCTTTCAGCCATAACCTCCTCTATAGAACTTGGATATAAGTGATTCAAGTGGCTATAGAAAGAAAATTCAGAGGACTATAACTTTTATAAAGACACCTAGACCTAATTCACTCATTTATATTACCAAAAATGCCCTTGAATTGACTGTCAATGTTAAAGTAATGTGATCTTTTACCAAGATTTGTAGCTTTTTGATTGATATAACTTGTACCCTTTGGCTATTAACTTCTAAAAAAATAAGTAGTTAGAACTTGAAATTATTATTATTTAAGGAAGATCAAAAGAGCATTTACTTTGTAAACATTTTCTTCATCAAGTCATTATCAAAAGAGATTATTTAGAGATTCTAAATTCATTTCTAAGTTTTTCTAACTCTTTCTTTTTATAATTTTCTTGAAGATTATATATTGTCTCTATATGTTTATGCTTTTATTAATGATGTATCAAGGCTAAGTGCTTTATAGGTTAGAATTGCAATGGATGATAGTTTCAATGAATTATGTTATTTGTTTTGTATTAGTGGATGAATAATTTGACTTCAATTGAATTTTTAATTATGTTATGTATACTTGATCACCATATGTAATGTCTTAGATAAAGATTCATAATGAGAATTAGGGATTTTGATGGAAAAACATTTATTGTCACTTAAGTTAAAGGATTGGACTGGAGATAGGGAATCTAATTCTAAAGGGGTAAAAATAATTGGTAAAGAGCTTCATAATCTTTGTTTACATCTACATTGACACGAGAGTGCTTATGAATATACTCAAAGACATCTTTAAATGACTTAGAGATAAGCTTTAAAGATAATAGGTTAATTCTCCAATCATTTTATTCATAGTTAATAAAATTGACTTGTGTTAGTAATTCATTATTCTATTCTATATTGTAATCTCCACCTACACTTCTTTGAATATTGTTTGTTGTTATTCTATTTTTTATTAATTACATAGGTTTAGTGATTTTACTTTTTAACTAGGTTTATAAATTGATTAATTGTAACTTGATATATTAGTTAGCTTATTCATCTTAGTATTTATTAGGTTAATACTTGATTTCCCCATTTTTCTATATTCAACCCCTTGCTTATCCTATATTTAGCCAAAGAAACTTGGGCATACAATTCAACCCACATTAGTTTAATCGAATCAAGTGTATATAGAGGATTTTACCTAGCAAATATTTAAGGAGGCGTTTAATAAGGAGTATTTGATTGAGACGTATTAGAAGTAAAAGAAGTCATCTTTTGTTAACTTAGTACAAGGGTCAATGATTGTCAGGGAGTATACTGACAAGTTTGAGGACCTATACAAGTATGCAAAAGATATGTATCCTATAAAAAAGATGAAGAGTGATAAGTTTAGGGATGGAATACATATATCCCTACATGGAAAGTTAAATTTGAACACTGGCACATCCTTTAGAGGATAGGTAGAGAAGGCGATTGAGCAAGAAATATTGGACAATGAGTTGGAAATTATGAGTTGGGCAAAGTCTCATTATCAAGAGGGAATATTAAGGTAGCCTTGGAAAAGTAGTGGAAGTAGTAAGTCAAGATTTTCTCCCTATTCCTGAAGTAATATGAGAATTAGAGCAAATAGTAGGCCACAAGGTAGCTAGATGACTGTGAGACAATTAATGGCACCAATGAGGCCTATTAAAATTGAAAATGCATCAATAGGAGGAAACATTATACCTTGGCGCAATGTTTGTAGAAGAAATCATGTAGGTAGTTATGGAAGTAGTACAGTTTATTATTTTAAGTGTAATAAGATAGGGCACTATGCTTGTGAATGCATAAAAAAGATGCAAAGGGAGCAGTCAGTGAAAGGATCGAATGCTCCTAGAAATAGAAGAGTTGATAGACCCCCAAACTTAGTAAGATCAACTACTATATACAGTGAAGTGAGTAGAATGGCTCCACAAGGATAAGAGAAACCTATTAGATTAAAAAATACAAAATAGAATGTGCAGCAAGCGAGGATTTATACAGTGATAGAGTATGATGCTGAGTATGCGCCAAATGTAATAACATATATGACTTACATTTCTAACAAATTATCTCTTATACTGATTGACCATGGTGCTACATTCTTATTCATATCATCTGCATTTGCCATGCATAATAAACTTAAAAGATGTGATGGAAATGAACACATAGTTATAAGTATGCCAATGGGGATGAGTGTGATGTGTGAGACTATTATTAAGAATGTTTCAGTAAGGATAAGGAAAGATGAAATGAAATAGAATTTCATACCCTTGCCAATCAATGAGTTTGATGTTATACTTAGTATGGATAGTTTGAGTCGATATCGAGCAAACATGAACGATTTCGAAAGGCGAGTGGTTTTTGAGAAAGAAGATAGACGAGGAGTTTATTTTATGGGGGAAGATAAAAAAGTTTCTACTAAGATTATTTCAGTTATAACAGCTATGAAGTACCTTAGAAAATGATGTAAAGCTTTTTTAGCTTCAGTTATTGATAAAGGAGGAGAAAGAATATTGTTAATAGAAGTACCTGCATTGAGTGAATTTGAAAATGTATTTTTGGAGGACTTACCTAGCTTGCCACCTGAAAGAGAAATTGAGTTCAAAATAAAACTTTTGCCTAGAACAGTGCTTGTTTCACAAGCACCATATAGGATGGCTCCAACTGAATTAAAAGAGTTAAAGGTTCAATTGTAAGAGTTATTGGATAAATGATTTATTCGACCTAGTTTCTCTTTATGGGTTACACCAATGTTGTTTGTAAAGAAGAAGAATGGATCATTATAGTTATGCATCGATTATAGACAGCTAAATAAGGTTACAGTCCAGAATAAGTATCCTCTGCCGAGAATTAAGAATTTATTTGATTAGCTACAAGGAGTAGCAGTATTTTTGAAAATAGACTTAAGATCTAGATATCACCAATTGAGGATTAAGAACTCGGATGTTCCTAAAACTACCTTTAGAATATGGTATAGACATTATAAATTTCTAGTGATGCTATTTGGACTAATGAGTGCACCAGCCATATTTATGGACTTAATGAATTGGGTTTTTAAACAATATTTAGATAAGTTTGTAATTATTTTCATTGATGACATTATAATGTGTTTTACGTATAAAGAGGTACATAAAAAGTATTTGAGGATAGTGTTGGAAATATTAATGAGCTAGTAACTATATGCGAAGTTTAGTAAATGTGAGTTTTGGTTGAATGAGGTTGTATTTTTAAGACATGTGATATCCACGAGAGGGGTATATACTGATCCTAGCAAAGTTACTGTGATAGTGAATTGGAAACCACCTAAGAATGTAACAGAAGTACAAAGTGTCTAAGGTTTGGCAGGTTATTATCAAAGATTTGTGCAAGATTTCCCAATTATTGTGTCATCTTTGATAAAATTATTAAGAAAAAATGTGAAGTTTTTTCTTACTTATCCTATATTTATCCATAGAAGCTAGGGTATATAATTCAACCTACATCAGTTTACTCGAATCAAGAGTTTGTATAGAGAGGTTTTTACTTAGCAAGTATTTAAAGAGGAGTTTAATAAGGAGTATTTGACTGAGACATATCAGAAGTAAAAGAAGGCATCTTTTGTTAACTTAGTACAAGGGTCAATGACTATCAGGGAGTATACTGACAAGTTTGAGGACCTATATAAGTATGCAAAAGACATGAATCCTATAGAAGAGATGAAGAGTGATAAGTTTAGGGATGGAATTCAAATCTCATTATATGGAAAGTTAAATTTGTACGCTAACACATCCTTTAGAGCATAGGTAGAGAAGGTGATGGAGTAAGAAAAATTGGACAAAGAGTTGGAAATTATGAGTTAAGCAAAGTCTCATTATCAGGAGGGAATATTAAGGTAGCCTTGGAAAGGTAGTGGAAGTAGCAAGTCAAGATTTTCTCCCTATTCCTGAAGTAATATGAGAATTAGAGGAAATAGCAGGCCACAAGGTAGCCAGATGACTGTGAAACAATCAATGGCACCACCTAGGCCTATTAAAATTAGAAATGCATAAATGGGAGGAAAAACTATGTCTTGGTACAATGTTTATAGAAGAAATCATATAGGTAGTTATGAAAGTAGTAGAGTTAGTTATTTTAAGTGTAACGAGATGGGGAACTATACTTGTGAATGCATAAAAAAGATGCTATGGGAGCAGTCAGCATAAGGATCGAATGCTCTTAAAAATGGAAGACCTGATAAACCCCTAAACTTAGTAAGATCAACTACTATATGTAGTGAAAGGAGTAGAATGGCTCCATAAGGATAAGAAAGACCTGTTAGATTGAAAAATACATAAGAGAATATGTAGCAAGTGAGGATTTATACAGTAATGGAGTGTGATGCTGAGCATGCGCCAAATGTAATAACAAGTACGACTTATATTTCTAATAAATTAGCTCTTATACTGATTGACCATGGTGCTACATTCTCATTTATATCATCTGCATTCACTATGCATAATAAACTTAAGAGATATGATGGAAAAGAACCTATAGTTATAGGTATGCCAATGGGCATAAGTGTGATGTGTGAGACTATTATTAAGGATGTTTCAGTAAGGATAAGGAAAGATGAAATGAAATAAAATTTCATGCTCTTGCCGATCAATGAGTTTGATGTTATACTTAGTATGGATAGTTTGAGTCGATACTGAGCAAAAGTGAACTATTTCGAAAGGTGAGTGGTTTTTGAGAAAGAAGATGGATGAGGAGTTTATTTTATGAGGGAAGATAGAAAAGAATCTACTAAGATTATTTTAGTTATAATAGCTATAAAGTATCTTATAAAATGGTGTGAAGCTTATTTAGTTCATTAATTGATAAAGGAAGAGAAAAAATATCATTAATAGAAGTACCTGCAGTGAGTGAATTTGAAAATGTATTTTCGGAGGACTTCCCTAGCTTGCCACCTGAAAGATAAATTGAGTTCAAAATAAAACTTTTGCCCATAATAGCACTTGTATCATAAGCACCATATAGGATGGCTCTAATTGAATTAAAAGAGTTAAAGGTTCAATTGTAAGAGTTATTGGATAAATGATTTATTCGACCTAGTTTCTCTTTATGAGATACACCAATGTTGTTTGTAAAGAAGAAGAATGGATCATTATAGTTATGCATCGATTACAGACAGCTAAATAAGGTCACAATCTAGAATAAGTATCCTCTGCCGAGAATTAAGGATTTATTTAATTAGCTATAAGGAGCAGCAGTATTTTTGAAAATAGACTTAAGACCTAGATATCACCAATTGATGATTAAGAACTCGGATGTTCCTAAAACTACCTTTAGAACATGGTATGGACATTACAAATTCCTGGTAATGCCATTTGGACTAACGAGTGCACCAGCCATATTTATGATCTTAATGAAGTGATGTTTTAAATAGTATTTAAATAAGTTTGTAATCATGTTCATTGATGAAATTATATTGTATTCTACGTCTAAAGAGGTACATAAAAAGTATTTAAGAATAGTGTTAGAATTATTAAGGAGCAATTAACTATATGCGAAGTTTAGTAAATATGAGTTTTTGCTGAATGAGGTTGTATTTTTAGGACATGTGATATCCACAAGAGGGGTATACACTGATCCTAGCAAAGTTACTGCGATAGTAAATTGGAAACCACCTAAGAATGTGACAGAAGTACAAAGTTTCTTAGGTTTGGCAGGTTATTATCAAAGATTTGTACAAGATTTCTCAATTATTGTATCACCTTTAATAAAATTCTTAAGAAAAAGTATGAAGTTTGAATGGACTTCTGAATGTCACCAAAGTCTTAAGATTTTGAAGAAGAAGCTGATTACTACACGTATGTTATCATTGCCAGTTAAGGGAGGCAAATATGTGGTATAACGTGATGTTTCAAAATAAGGACTTAGTTGTGTGTTGATGCAAGATGGAAAGGTAATTGCCTATGCATCATAGTAACTAAAACCATATGGGAAAAACTATCCCACTCATGATTTGGAGTTAGCTACGGTGATCTTTGTGTTGAATATATTGAGGCATTATCTCTACGGAGAGATACTAAATCTTTACTGATCATAAAAATTTGAAGTATATCTTAAGTTAGAAGGAGTTGAATTTAAGGCAAAGGTATGAGTGGAATTGTTAAAAGATTATAATTGTACAATAGAGTACTACCCTAGTAAAGCTAATGTATTGGCAAATGTAGTTAGTAAACAATTGACAGAAAATCTGTACTACATTCGGGCAATAAGAATGCCATTACTAGTGGAGTTAAGGAGACTAGATGTTGAGTTTAGATTAGATGCCTTGGCAAGTATATTAGCCACTTTAAAAGTGAGATTACTATTAATGGAGAGGATAGTGCAAGCACAAAAGGGTGACGATTAAGTAGAAAGGTTACAAGAAGAAATTAAGAATGGGAAGAATAAAGGAGTTACTTGTAATAATGTTGGAGTGTTGAGGATCAAAAATGGTTATTTGCATCGAACGTAAATGAATTAAGAAGGGATATTATGGAATAAGTGTATTGCTCTGCTTATGTGATGCATCCTGGAATTACAAAGGTGTATAGTGTTATAAGAGAGAATTAATGGTGGAAGGAGATGAAGAAAGATATAGCAAATTATGTTTTCAAATGCTTAACTTATCAATAAATGAAAGCTGAGTATAAACATCCAGTTGGTTTATTGTAGTCTTTGCTAATACTATAATAGAAATGGGAACATATAACTATAGATTTTATGGTTGGGTTACCGAGAACTCAATAAAGAAAAAATGTTGTGTGGGTGATTGTAGATCGACTGACCAAGTCAGCATATTTCTTACCAATCAATATTAATTATAATCTAAGCAAGTTGGTAGAGTTATATATAAGAAAAGTGATAGGATTGTATGAAATGCGAGTATCAATTATGTTCAATTATGACCTAAGGTTTACCTCACGATTATGGCTAAGTTTATAAGAAGCGTTAGGTACTAGACTAAGTTTTAGTACTACTTTTCATTCCTAAATAGACGAATAATCCGAGAGGACTATACAAGTGTTGGAAGATATATTGAGAGTCGGTGCCTTAGATTTGATGGAAACTGGGATAAGCAAGTGTCTTTAATGAAATTTGCTTTTGACAACAGTTACCAAAGTAGCTTGGATATAGGACCATTTGAGGCTCTATTTGGCAGGAAGTGTTGAATGCCTATTTACTGGTAAAAAGTTGGAGAAAGGAAGTTGCTTGGTCCTAAATTAGTTTAGTTGACCAAAGACAATATCCAAATAGTACGATTGAACCTTAAAGTGGCTCAAAATAGATAGTGAAGTTATGTTAATTTTAAGCGAGCTGCTATTGAGTATAATGTGGGTGATAAGGTATTTTTAAAGATATCTCTATGGAAAGGCATGATAAGGTTCGATAAGCGAGAAAAATTAAGCCAAAAATATATTGGGCCATATGAAATGGTTGAGCATATTAGACCCATAGCTTATCATTTAGTCTTATCGCCAAAGTTAGCAGGAGTACATGATGTATTTTATATATCTATACTTAATTAGGAGATATTGAAGTGATCCCATGCATGTTCTACAATAACAACTTGTGGAATTAAAAGGAAATTTAATTTATGAAGAAGAGCCAGTAGCTATCTTAGCTAAGGATTAGAAAGTGATAAGGAATAAAGTTACTCATTTGGTCAAGGTGTTGTGGAGAAATCATTCTCAGGAAGAGGTTACATGGAAGAGAGAAGAGGATATTAGGCAACGATATTGTGATATTATGAATATTATTTAAATTTTGAGGATGAAATTCTTTTTAGAGGGGAATAATCATCACATTTATGTCCTTAGAATGGCCAAATAGAAAATTAATATTATTAACTCAAGTTTTAAATTGGTTAAAATAGGTAATCATGAGCTTTATTGTATTATAGTAAAATCAAGAAGGGTGTAATTAGACAGAATGGCAAGTAAGAAAGGATAAAAAAAGGATTAAATTATTAAAGAAAGAAAAAATTAAGGAGTCAATAGCAAATTGTCTTGGTGAGGTGTCAATTAAGGTGCATACCATAAAATACATGTTTACTAAAAAAAGAAATCTCTGTGTTTTTAACGCAGAAGGAGAACAAGTTTATTGCTTGTGAAGAAATTAGAGAATAGTAAAAAAAAGCTGGAAAATTGGTTGATTTGAAGTTCATCTAGCTAAGATTTCATGTGCATGTCATATTTCCTTCAACAATTTAGCTTCATCTTGGACATGCATTCATGTAGTTTTGATACTTCATGAGTTCTATTATTCTTGCTCTGTAGGAAATCAGTTTGTTGCTAAGGAAAGGTGAATCAAAAGGGTCTAGAGTTGGGTTTTGCTGGAAATTTAATGAGTGTTTTTTGTATGCCCATTTCTTGATATTTTTAAAAATCTTTCTTGGTTATCTCTTGTAATAGCTAAAATTTTCTTCTTGAATATATCCTTTTGCTTAATAACAGTTGATCTTCTTATATTATATTATAATAAGTTGACTGCATGTGAGTTTTGCTAAATAATTTCTTGAGATGAAGCCATAATGTTGTAGTTTGATTTTTCTCTTTCTAAATCTCATTGAAAATTTTAAGTATAATGTGTTGTTATGAGCTAATATATGATTCAATTTGTTATGAGCTAATATATGATTCAATCATAAATTGAGGTTAAACCTATTGTGGTTTGAGAAAATATGACAATCAAATTGAAATTCTATGAAATTTGGAAGTGGTAATATTAGTTATGTGATAATTGCTATGAAATTTTGGCTTAAAATTGTGAAAACACTAAAAAAAAGAGTTTCGTGCGCATAGCAGAGGCATCAATATTGTGTTTGGCCGATCGCTTATTTTGTACTACAAATCACTTGGTTGTACTACCGATCATATGTTTGTACTACTGATTGCCTGTACTCTGCACTCAACATTTATATACTTAAAAAATTTAAAATTTAATCATGAAAACTAATTTAAAATAAAAAATTCACACCAATAACACTGCCAAATGTTAAATACAAATTATTCCAAATTTGTCATATGGAAAGTTTAACTTAAAGATATGTAATGTTAATCTCATATTATATTAATATTAGGTTCACGCTATTCTTAGTTGTTAATAAATAACCAACCATAATCAACCCCAAATCTAAATGATAAAACGCTCATAAAATCAGTTTTTAACCCAAAGAAAATTAAATAAGTTTGGATGGTGTATTAAAACTTCAATAGCTAAGATTAATACACTACAAGAATCTATCGATTTAGCGACGAAATATATTTGTCATAAAATAGCGACGGAATTTTGAACATAGCGACAAAATATTTTTTAAAAATAAATAATTTTAATTTAGCGACGGAATTATACTTTCGTCGCTATTTTAGCGAAGGAATTAAAGTTTCGTCGCTAGAATAGCAATGGAATTTGTTTCCGTCGCTAGATTAGCGATGAAATTTTGATTCCGTCACTAAAATAGTGACGGAAATGGTATTCCGTCGCTATTTAGCGATGGAATTTTGTTTCCGTCGCTAAATATTAAATTTTAAAATTAACAATTAAAGTATATTTTTATTTTCTTTTAATTTAATCATGTTATATAGCTCATAAAGATATTAATTAATATATATTTTATAAATAATATAAGAATTTTTATGAAGTAGTCACTTAATTTAAGTTTTAGTATTAGTTAGTGGTATTAAATAGATAAAATTTACTATAAGAATTAGTATTAAATAAATATAATTAAACTTATTTTTTATCAAGTAAATACTAGTATTAAGCAAATATAATACTAATGAGATTAGTATTAAATAATATAAAATATTACATATTATGTATTCATCATAAAACGATACAATTTTTATGTAAAATATTACATATTGTTGTACATGAGCCCACTTATATTAAGATTAGCATTAATTTATCACGCGACTATTATTTTCAATATTAACCTAAGTTATATAATAACATCAACATGTCAACCCGAAATATATATAAAATTAAAATACAACATTTTAATTAACTATTAGATATCAATTAAAGATAAAATTCTTAGTGAATGGTTTTAATTAACTAATTGATACTTAATTAGTATTTCTTATTTATTAATCTTCCAGTATAAGAATATTATCAGTTAAATTCATTTAACTCACCAACCTATTAACTATAAGATTAATAAATAAAAAATACTA
>CATIWO010336424.1:0-18418 GCA_949673435.1 Macaranga tanarius | reverse complement strand
AATCATTTGATATAATTATTTATTTATTTTGTAATTCTTGATAAATTCCTACTTGTAGTTCTAATAAACCATATTTAACTTAATATTTAGAATAGTTAGAATAATTAGTAGTAATTAGTAATCAATTAGAATAATTAGAATAATTCAAAAATTCCCATAATTAATACTTTGCCTATCCATCTTTTTATCTATTCGGCTAGTATAAAATTCACAAATTTCCAGTGTTCGACACCCTACTTACTTTATATTTAGTCTTAGAGACTAGGGTATTATAACCTGCATCATTGAGCACAGTTAGAAGCTCTAAAAACATCAGAGAGTCTTCTATAACTTTTATATTTTGAGCTTTGGCTAAATCTGTTATTAGAATGGTCTAACAGGGGTTGACATTTTGATGCTTATGCTAATGGCCTTGTTCTACCCGAATGGATTCAAAAATCCACAAATAATTCTATACATGTCTGATTTGAGTAATTCCAATTAGGATTAATAGTAGACTTATATATTTAAAGTCTATATGATGTTGGTGATCATAGGATGTGTTTATGATTTTTAAGAGCATCATGAATTTCATGCATCAAACATGCCAGCAGCAGTATATAGGCTGGTTTGTGAATTTTCTTATCCGTTGGTTATATGGTGATATCTAGAGTTTTAGAACTTTAAATTGGGCAAAGTTTGATGTTTTGGAAACTATAAGGAGTTCTCTACAACTCTTATATTTTGATGTTGAGCTGAATTTGCTTCTAAGAGGGCCTAAAAGAGCTCAACATTTTGTTGCTCACTCTGATTACCTGTGTGACTCGATTTTAGTTAAAAATTCATAATTTATTTTATACACATCCAAATTGAGTAGTTCCAATTAGAAATTAAACTAAACTCATAATTCCAATTGAGAAATATGAATATTGATTGATGCGAGAAATGTGAGGAATACGTGTGATAGTGGAGACTGAGCTGGGCAGAGAGCCTCCACTAATTGTGAGATCTGAGACTGAGTTGGGTAGAGAGTCTCAGAAACTGACCACTTATATTAAAAAAATGTATAAATTGGTGAGGATTAAGCCTAAGTTGGCTATGTGTGAGAAAAATGTGTGTTATTAATTTTGGTCAAACTTTTCATTGTGTATGGATATATGTTCTTGCATTGTGTTTATATATAAATGTTGAATGTTGATTCAATGTGAGATGTGAATGTGAGGATCATAGTGGTGTGTTGATGATATTGTTTATTGAAATGGTAGTGGATTACTTTGAATATTATGCTTTATTATGTATGTTGCATCTACAATTGAGTTTTGGTGTTTGGATATCTTTTTATGGTGTTTTGGATGTTGCACAGATTTTTGGACATGACTCTGTGGTTTCAATACACAGCCGTGCATATGCAGGGATTTAGATTTAGGACTTCAGGCACAGTCGTGTGTATTCTATGGAAAGAAAAAGTCAGATTCAGGCACAACCATGTGCCTTTTTAGCACGGTAATGCGTATTTAAGGAAAAGAAACTTGGAAATTCAGGCATGACTGTATGCCCTTATGGCACGGCCGTGTGTGTCCTGAGGAAGAAATTCAAGCTTCAGGCACGACTGTGCATAATTTTTCGCACGGCCGTACGCAGCCTTTTATGATGAAATATCTTGTAGTTTATTGTGTAGCAAGTTTTATATAATTTCCTTAATAAGTCCTTGAGAAGTCTTGTGTGGTTATATTGGTTACTATTTACTGAGTTGCAAGCTCATTCCTTTGCAATTATTTTCCTTTTCCAGGATATGCAATAGTTAAGCCGGTGTCTACATGCGATAGGGATACTAGGTGGGCCAGTGACAAGTCCGGTGCATGTATAACTAGAATTTTACTATCAGTCATTCTTGATGTTGTATTTAAACATCTTAATTTGTAATGCTATAAACTCTCATGTCATTAGTGAAACATGTGTTCTAATTGTGGAAAAATTTTGAGCATGCCACGTGTATGATTAATATTGTGGACACGTGTATGTAGTACATGAGGGTGCTACACTACCTTAGGATGTGCTACCCACATATATACTGAAAAATAGTAGCAACAATCCTAAAGCTCAACCTTTACTAGTAAAAAGAGTATAGCGTCATCAGCATCTGGTATTGACTAAGTCCAAGTCAGAGTGACCCGGACTCCAACCTGTGTCTCACAGGCAACAGAAATGACTGTCAGACATCCGTCTGAAAAGTTGTTCCTCACCGTACTAGTACGGTAATCAGTGGCTATGGGGTGTACAGAGACTCGAAAGGATAGCTCGGCATCGGGATCATGTCAAATATAGTACAATATTATCGTCTCGTCACCATGAACATCTAGAGACTGGGCTACCCATATGATCGCCATTATTATTCTATACATGTATGTATAATAGCTAAGCTGAAAAGAAAATAAGTTTACAAAAGGAAGTGGTGAGTATTTCTTTGTGAAACACTCAGTGAATGAATTAAATAAAACACTCCTGGTAACTAAATAAATAACATTTCAATTGATAACTAAAATAATTTAAAATCAATTAAATAACAGTTAAACCATAACTGTAAACCATAGAATCCATCAATAACATTAAAAACATATAAGTCAATTCACAATTGAACTCATTGGATCGATAAATAATCAAATCACAATTGATTTCTTTAATCGGTATATAATTAGGTTTCTATCAATGTGGTGGGTACCAATCAACACATTGAAAGTTTGGGTCAGGTATGCATACCATAATCGTAAATCACACAAAGTAGCCAAAAAAGGCTTGTCACTATATCCCGGATACAGGAAATAATATGAGTCACTGTGTCACGAACACAGTCTTACATCTCATTGAACCCTGCCGTACCCCGGGCACGGTCTTACTGCAAACCTTTAATATTCAATTACTCAAAATTATTCAAATAACATAATTTCTCAAATCAATCTTGGTCTTAGCCAATCAAAATACTATAAATATATCTCACTATTCAAATTCAGTTTAGAAACAAGTTTTTTCTCCAAATCAGACTGAGGTATTGCCCTAAATTATACAGAGGCGCCGCCTGATCAGCATAGAGGCGCCGCTTTCCTCCACAGAGGCACTGCTTTCCTCCATAAAGGCGTCGCCTCTTCATTATAGAGGCACCACCCTCATTAGTACCCAGGGCCCTAATGGGCTGAGGTGCCACCTCTAGCACAGAGGCGTCGCCTCCCCCTTATAACCAACGTATAAATTTTCAAAATAAAACTGATTCAAAACCAATTTCAATCAATCATCTAAAATATCAATCAAATCAATGATTCAATAGAAGAAAATTATAGGGTTTTGAAAAAGAAAATCCACTCACCTACGTCGTTGGTTCCTCCTACACCTCTTGCACCAAAATAAACTTTCGATTCCAAAACTTCCTTCAAATTTGCTTTGCTTTGCTTTTCTTTTCTTTCCCTGTTAATCCTATTTTTAGTACCAAAAATGGTATTAAGCCTTCTCTGCCTACCTTTCCTTGCAGAGGGCAGTGGGTGAGTCATCCTCACCACTCCTCTATAAGCTGCATGTCCCTTCCAGTAATCATTTCATTTTTTTAAACAATTCCTAATTTGAGGATTTGGGCAGCTAACCCCAAATTACCTTTTAATTCATGAACTTAATTATTTTCAATTAAATTATCAAATCAAACTTATTTTCTATATAATCTAGTCCTATCTAAATATAGTATTAAATATTCAGGCACAGACCCGATAATTCTTCCTTACTTAGAAAATTTTGTCCTCAAAATTTGAGAACACTAATATTTTCAACTAGGTTGGCGTATGAACAGTTGCGGGTACCAATGTCTCATATCTTCCTCACATTCCCACGTGGCTTTATAACGAGGGTGATTTCTCCATAATACTTTGACTAGTGGAATAACCTTGTTGCGCAGTATCTTTTGATCTTTGGCTATGCTCGACACTAGTTCTTCTTCGCAGCTTAAATTTTCTTTTAGTTCCACCGATTTTTCTCGAAGCACGTATGAAGAATCACTTCTGTATCTTCTTAGCATTGACACATAAAAAATATCATGGATTCTAGACAAATTTGGGGGTAGTGCCAATCGATATGCTACTAGCCTAACGCGTTCGATTACCTCGTACGGTCCTATAAATCTTGGGCTTAACTTGCCGTGCTTGCCAAATCTCAGCACTCCCTTCCACAGAGATATTTTCTGAAATACCTTCTTTCCCACATTATACTTAATGTTGGCTCGTTTCAAGTTAGAATAACTTCTTTGTCTATCCTGAGCCATTTTTAGGTTTGCTTGAACTATACAAAGATTTTTTATGGTCATCTGCACCATCTCTGGTCCTAATAACTTTCTCTCTCCAGTTTCTTCCCAACAAATGGGGGTTTTACATTTTCTTCGATATAACGCTTCAAATGGTGCCATCTCTATGATACTCTGATAGCTGTTATTATAAGTAAATTCCATCAATGGCACTTGCTTATTCCAATTACATCAAATTCTAATGCATTTGCTTTAAGCATATCTTCTAAAATTTGGATGGTACGTTCAGATTGGACATCTATTTGAGGGTGAAAAGCTGTACTAAATTTCAATTTAGTACCCAACGCTTCTTGTAGACTCGGCCAAAATCATAAAGTAAATCTTGGATCTCGATCAGACACGATCAACACTGGAGCTCCATGCAATCTTACGATCTCCTTAACATATAATTCTGCCAGCTTGTTCAAGTTATAGTTGGTTCTAACCTGTAAGAAATGTGCTGATTTAGTTAATCGATCCACGATCACCCAAATAGCATAATATCCTTGCTGGCTTCTCGACAAACCTACCACAAAATCCATTGTGATATGTTCCTATTTCCACTCAGGAATCGGTAAAGATTGCAATAATTCTGTGGGATGTTTGTGTTCAGCCTTCACCTACTGATACGTCAAACACTTGTTTATGAACTCTGCGATATCGCTTTTCATCCCTTTCCACGAATAATTTTCCTTTAGCGTCCTATACATCTTTGTACTTCCTGGATGCATAGCATATGCTGAATAATATACCTCTTCTATTATTTCTCGTCTTAATTCTTCTTCATTTGGCACATACAGTCGGTTTCCAAACTTCAAAACTCCTTTTTCACTGTAACTCAATTCATTTATCTTTCCATCTTTAGTATCCTTACGCAACCTTTTTGCTTCCTTATCCACTTATTGTGCTGCCTCGATTCTTTCTATTAAGATCGGCCTCACCTTCAAAGTAGTTAACACTCCACTGGAGGAATCTATCTCAACTTCAACATTTAGCTTCCTTAATTCAATCAATAGTGGCATTCTAGCCATGCGGATATGATACAAATTTTTATTCGATTTTCGGCTCAGTGCACCCATGACCATATTAGCTTTTCCTGGGTAGTATTCGATTGTACAGTCGTAATCTTTCAATAGTTCCACTAATATCGTTATCTCAAGTTTAACTCCTTCTGAGTTAAGATATACTTCAGGCTCTTGTGATCTGTGAATATTTGATAAGTAACTCTGTACAAATAATATCTCCACATCTTTAATATGAACATCACTGTTACTAATTCTAGGTCATGTGTGGAATAGTTCTGCTGATGTGGCCTTAGTTACCTTGATGCATACGCTATAACTTTTCCATTTTGCATCAACGCACAACTAAGTTGCTTTGAAGCATCACTATGTACCACATAATGACCTCCTTCAACTGGTAACATTAATATCGGTGCTATAACCAATTTCTCCTTTAAGACTTTAAAACTCCGTTGACATTCTAAACTCCACACAAACTTCATATTCTTCCTTAGTAACTTTATCAACGGTGATGCGATGATCGAAAAATCTTGTACGAATCATTGATAGTAACCTACTAATCCTAAAAAGCTTCATGTTTTTATTACATTTCTTGGTGGATCCCAATTAACAATTGCTATAATTTTGCTAGGGTCCACGTACACTCCTTCAGCCAATATTACGTGTCTAAGAAATATAATTTTATCCAACCAAAATTCACATTTGCTAAACTTCACGTAAAGTTGTTTAACTCTCAAAATCTCTAATATCATCCTTAGGTGTTCTTCATATTCCTCTTTTGACTTCGAATACACGAGAATGTCATCAATGAACATGATCACGAACTTATCCAGGTACGGTTTGAATACACAATTTATCAGATCTATAAATATAGCTGGTGCATTCGTGAGTTCGAATGGCATAACCAGGAATTTGTTGTATCCATAACTCATTCTGAATACAGTCTTGGATACGTTGAATTCCTTGATCCCCAACTGGTGATAACTAGAGCACAAATCAATTTTCCAAAACACTTTCGCCCTTTGTAATTGATTAAATAGATCTTCTATTCTAGGTAAAGGATATTTGTTTCAGATTGTGACCTTATTCAGTTATCCATAATCTATACACAGCCGAAGAGATCCATCCTTCTTCTTCACGAATAATATGGGTATGCCTCAAGGTGAAAAGCTCGGTCGAATAAATCCCTTATCTAATAGCTCTTACAATTGCATCTTCAGTTCCTTCAATTCCGCTGGAGCCATCCTATATGACGTTTGCGATATAGGAGCTGTTCTAGGTATGAGGTCGATTTCAAACTTAATCTCCCTTTCTGGTGGTAGTCCTAGCAAATCTTTAGGAAACACATCCTTGAACTCGTTTACCACCAGCAGTTCTTTTAATTTCACACCTTCATTCCGATCTTCTATCACTGAAACTAGATAGGCTTTATATCCCTTTCTAAGATATTTTTTGACTTTCATCATCGAAATAATCTTGATAGGAACTTTCCTATCTCCTCCAATAAATACTATCTTCTTTCCACCTTCTCCCTCTAATTCTATTTACTTTTTAAAGCAATTTATATTGGCTCGATAATGGCTCAACCCATCCATTCTGAGTATTACATCAAATTCATCAAGATGTAGGGGTATGAAATCCGATTTCAATTTACCTCCATCAATTTCTACCAAAATATTTCTACACACCTTTTTGCATACTACACTCATACCCATAAGCATGCTCACTATCATAGGTTCATTCAAATCATCCATCCTAAGTCTATTATGCATCACAAAAGTTGACAATAAGAATGAAAATATAGCACCAGGGTCAATGAGTATACGTGCTAACTTACTGTTGATATGCGCCTTGCCTGCTATTACATCTGGAGACTTCTCTGCATCCTTTTCTGTAACAGCATAAACTTTTACCTGGTGTACACCTCTAACTACAGCACTCGGCTCTCGTGGTTGGTTTTGATGATGTTTCTATTCCCTCTCTAGTTGTGTTCACAGGTCTTCCTACCCTGGTAGATCTTCCACCTCGCTCACTACAAGGAGCATATAATGCTTGTACCGAAGGTTCTCCGGGTGGTGCTTTCATATAATTTCTAGCGTTATGTCCGATCTCATTACACCGGAAGTATCTAACTTCCAACTGACCACACCTTTCGGAATGATTCTTCCTATATACATTGCACCATGGCAATACGTCTTTTCTCTGTGTGCCATATCCAGCACCTACTTGCCTTGATGGTCTTGTCGGTTGCCTAACCGACACCTGACTTCTCTGGGGTCGGTTTCCGCCTCCTGTCCTCACATTGCTTATGGGGTAAGGAGAGAATCTTGATCGTCGATCCTCATTCCTTTTCCAGGGTTATCCCAATGACTTAGGTTACCGATTTCGTTGGGTCTGAGTCGAAGCTTCAAGTTCTTTATCTAACTTTTCCTGTTCTTGGTTTATTAAAATAAGCTGCTTTGTTGATCTCATTCACTGCTTTTAGACTACTTGTAGTACCAACCATTATTTGCATTTGTACTTTATAGTATTGCCTGTGAGTGAATAAAAACATATGCCTTGAAAAAATAAAATGTTTTGTTTATGCTGTTACATTAATGTCTGAACGTGAGATTGATGTTATTGCTATACAGACTACTCATTTTATTGATTGTGATGATTACAAATATGCCCCTGAGGTTTTTCCTTTTTGTGCACTTTGGTCATATGTTTTCTAATTTACCATTTTTTTTATACCTATATTTAACTGCCATTGATTTTTCTGTTAGTAGAGTGTAAAAAGAGTAAAAAGAGTAACTTAATAATTTGTTATGTGTTATAGCTAAACCATTGTTTGAACAAACAAGTCTAAAATGGCATCTAATTATAAACCACAGTTCTAACAAGCAAAACTAGAACAAAATTTATGAAACTATGTGTTGTACTTATGTTGTCTTGATTTATATTGATCTCAAATATATTAGAAAATTTAAGGAAACTTCTGCTCTTAATCCATGAAAATATGTAAGAGATACTTTTGATGTGTTCCGTATATGGATGAGAGATAGTTATTTTCTAAGCCATCTTACTCTTATAGGTAATTGCCACATTCATATGATCTGCATATGGCAGCTATACATAGTAATTAATAGGGTTTGTTAGTTACTAAGTTTATTACTTCCAAGTATTGTTAGCAGATATTTAAGGAGGTGTTGGTTATGGGCAGAGGTGGAGGTGGTGGTGGTCTTGGCAGAGTAGAAATGGTCAATAGTAAAATTTGTTCAAGGCTTTTTGTGGGTTATCGTATTCAATTCCTTCTTTCAGAGGTTTGTAATCTTTTGAGCCAATGTCTACTGCCACTTTTTCTTCTATTGGGTCTGAACCGGTTTTAGGTAGATCAAGCGGTTAATTTTTTAGTCTTGTTATTTGTGTTACTGGTTTATCTAAAAGTATGTGTTTTATTTAGATTTTTCTTTTTCTTGGGATAAAGATTTTGATTTGATTCTATATCCTGCAAGTTGGAGAAGGAAGAAAATATTTTGATTTTCATGTTAAAAATTGACTCTTGTTGGTAATTATTATTTGATCGAGTTCTTGGCAATATATATATATGTCCTTTCTTTCTTGTTGAGAATCTCTTTTAATTAGATTCAGAAATAGTTGGTTATATGGAGTCATGAATGCTAACTCAATAGTTAGAATTTTTTTCTTGGTAATATATGCATGTCCCTTTCAGTAGTTTGTCCACTGATGGTAATTATGTTATTAGTAGTAATGGCTTATTTCAATAGTTGACACAACTCTAAGTATGCATCTGACTTTTGTTGGGATTTGCTACTTGTCCCTTTATTTTTTTATATATATTTTAAAAGTTTCTGTTTGGAATTTTATAGACAATTCTTATTGTGCTTGTTTAAGTTGATTAATTTGTAGAAATATATTTCTACCTCAACCTTTTGCAAAAGCAAGGAAGCAAGTCATGGAAGCAATGGAGAGACTAAGCGGTCAATAGAGTCCTAATCTGCATCCTCAATGTACACATTTGGTGGTCTGGATATCCTTTAGTTTAGGGTGAACATGGAGTTTTTATTTTATGATTTAAGATGAAAGTTTGGACTAAATACATATGAAATGAAAGAAGACTTTGAATCACATCTTTAGTTAGATCAACAAAAGAAATCAGAACATAAAAGAAAATGCCATGTTGCTTAGTTGGATTTGGAATATGCCATGCTTGTTAATAATTTAACAAAAAAGGGTTCTACTTTTAATCCTAAAAACATATAGTCTACAAGTGATATGTTATACTCTCACCAATACAATGCTTCTATGACTCCTTAATATTGATTACAGCCTTGGTGGACGCAGGTTTGAGCATTTGAAGCATGGATAAAAAAAATGGTCTTTTTGTTGTTACAATTGGATGGTTTGTGGATAGTGCCCGATGGAATGGTATGTTTGGGCTACTCTTTTGTTTCATTAGAACTAAATACTTCTATTAGTACCACATCTAATATGATCACTGACCTTCTAATTTCTCTTGCAAATTTAATGCTAATTTTTTTACCTCATTTGGAAAATTCAGGAATTTATTATGCATTTTAGAATTCACCCCCTTCTTTTTCTCTTTCCATTTTTCTCAACTGAGGTAATAGTTAAAGTGCCACATTGATAATTTTATGGCCCATCTTGATTTGACCAAAAGGACCTTCCTGTTTATCAGCAATTCCTTATGAAATATATGTTATTAATGTAGTATGTGAGGGGGCTTCAGTCCAAAAATATCTTGGCCATTATAACAGCCTGGTTATTGTGAGTGCTTGTGCATGACTATCTTATTACTAAAAAATCTCTACCTCATTGATTATGTAACAATTAAATTCTTTTGGCATATATTGTCTCTCGGCCATTTTAGGTTCTGAAAAAAGCAAAGGAGAAAAATGTCCAGAGAAGGTTCACTTTTCTACTGATTTGGCGAGGCAGGTTAGGATGATGCTTGAAAATTTTCAAAAAAGCATTACAGGAGGTATATGTTTACCAACCTTGTTTGTACTGTTATTAGTCCAAAGGACATTTTAAAATGTGTATATAAGCTAACAATGTATTCATAATTTTTTTAATATATGGTCTATTGAGTATATTTTAATGGTAAAGGACCAAATATTTGAAATTGTTTTATCAAAAGATTTTTTAATGCATAAGGGGATTCTAGTAAAAAGAAAAAAAATCTTTAAAGAATTCTTTATTATGTTGTAGCACATAAAGATTGGAACAAGACTAAAGCCGTCAACAGACATAACTTATAGATATTAGATAACATAGAAAAATATGAACAATAATCTACAGAAGCTAGTGATTATCGCAACAACATATCCATACACAATAATGAAAAAGACAGGATCCTTCTTAGTTGATATTTAATATTTATATAGTCCAACGAAGACCATTTCCTAGTAGTTATCTCTAGTTTCTGTCACTTGTGATCAAACTGTCAGTATATAAGTCATAAAGATGTTGGATTGTATTCCCTCTTCCACAATGTTTTTTTTTAGGATCTTCTTGCAAAGAAAATACTAGAGCACCCAAATAGGCAGTATTGCTCGAGAGGATGGTGTGTTGAAACTGGTGTATCCAGTCAGGAGTGTGGAGATTTATACAAAGCTTATAACAACAGCTCAAGTGTTGAAAAACTATCCTAAACACTGTCACCAGGCCAGATATTTTCAAGTATCCATGGGTTGTAGTTAAACCTGAGTCTGTCCTGAACCTTGGAGAAGTTTTCTTCATTGTTCCTCATCATACTATCTATAACTTGCTGAAAGCTCACAAAAATAATTTATTTTATTGGGGGTTTGTTTAGTTACTCAAAGGCAAAACAAAGTAGTAGCCAATGTATTTTAAATATGCTATATTGGTTACTATATAATACATTATTATTTTTGAGATAGAATGAGAATTGATACTCAGAATATTCATTTTACATGGCCAGAGTTATATCTGTTTATATTCATTTAGACATGAAATAAATATTTTCACTTACTTTGTGGGCTCATGATGATAATATTGAGCTACATATGCTGCAATTGAATGGTAGGACTTGACATATAAATGTGGTAGGTTATGGATGGTTAAGAATTAGGAAATTTAAGTCACCAATAAGTGTGGTTGTATGTAACACCCGCCCTAATTATGATGTAATTATGGA
Organism: Macaranga tanarius; assembly: GCA_949673435.1. Lineage (NCBI taxonomy): Eukaryota > Viridiplantae > Streptophyta > Magnoliopsida > Malpighiales > Euphorbiaceae > Macaranga > Macaranga tanarius. Next base: position 6,918 of record CATIWO010336424.1, on the reverse strand, counting down.
TTATCTTTGAGTTGAGATTGGTGTTAAAATAGTAGAAAGGGACTAGGAAGTAAAGGCTTATTTATAGAAAATATAAGTTCAAGGGCTAGTTTAGGAGAAGAGTGATTTATTAAGGACCAAAGTGGATATTTGGTATTAAAATAACACAAATTTAGTCTGATCCCTCCAGCCCCAACGTGAGTGTGTTTATGTTTGCATGTATGTGTGTGGGAGTTTCTTAAGACAAAAAGAGTAAGTTGCACTATTTTCTTCAAAAGAATAAGGGTTTGAGAGAGAGAGAAAGTCGATTTGGCTGGGAAGTGGGGAGTTTAAGCTGTAATTAGCAACCTCTTAAGTGCAAGAACATCTCTTGGTAAGTGATCTGTGTTTTAATTGAGTTTTGTTTGAGTTTGTATAGGATTTGGATAGTTGAAGCTCGTGCTCTATTTTTACTGATTTTTCACCCTCCGTAATTTGGATATATCTAGAGCTATAGAGCTCTAATTCATATGTTTTTGGACTCCTTGGAAACTTCAAAGAGTCCTCTTTGATTTGTGTATTTTAAGTTTTGCTTAAATTCGTTGTTTAGAGGGTCAAATAGAACCGGACATTGTGCTGCTCACTAGATGCTCTATTTTGGGCTGAATGGATTATAAAATCCATAATTAATTCCATATATGTCCAAATTAAGTGATTCTAATTGGAATTAGAAGAAAACCCATAACCCTAGCATTGGTAGTAATTTTGGGGTTTTTAGACTAGTGTGTGTATATTAGGGTCTATTTGAATTTGGAGCCATATTAGTGTACTTTGTGTTTTTAAATGGTTATTTGTTAAAAATTGGTATGTGATAATGTATAGGAGTTGGAAGAGGAGAAGAAGGTCCTGCTCTATAGGAGGGATTTGCTTAGGAAGGAGTTGAAGCATTTAGGTAAGTAATTATTAATTTAATGATTACTTATAGTAATTCTTATATAACTATAATTGCTTGATTATGCTTGATTTTATGAATGCCAAGTATAATGGCAAGAATGAGTATAAATATGTGATATGTGTAATATGAATAAGTATGATGGTTAAGTGTTAAGATATAAAAACCACTTGAGGTAGTATAGTATATGATGCTATAAATGTGTTGTGTTGTGAAAATATCGAAAAATCATGCATATTGCATCATGCGAGGAAAATATGTAGGTGGAGATTGAGCTCCATGATTTAAGATTGAAAGGGGTAGAGAGTCTCAGATGTGGTCATTCTGTTTATGTGCATATATGGGAGATTTGAGATTGAAAGAGCTCTCGAGAATGGGCCACAAATATATGGAAAAAAATGAAAGTAAAAATGAGAAAACATAATCATACATTGATGCATTATATTTGTTGATATTATGTTAAATGCGAATTTGATATATGATGGGGTGTAATTAGTGAGTTATAAATCACTTTATCTATGCTAGCCTTTGTACAATAGTTGTTCAGGTTATGATATTATGATTTTGTTGTTGAATTGCTTGATTAAGTGCAAAAATGTGCTATAGATGAGCAACATGGGTTGAGACACGGGCGTGTCTCTAACCGTGTGGCAAACATAGCTTGTTTTAGTTTAAGACATGGCCGTGTATAATGGTGTAAAAATTGACAGAGAGATACACGGGTAGAGACATAGGCGTGTCTTTAGCTGTGTCTCAAATCGTGTATCGTGACACGGGCATGTCATTAACCGAGTATAATTTTATGCTTGTATGATTTTTAGGCAGTAACGAACACGGGTTATGACACGGGCATGTTATAGACCGTGTAGAAGGACACAACCATGTCTCGATAAGGAATTTTTGTACATGGCCGTGTATAAGTGCGTGTACTGTGTAATTTATGGGGAACACGGGTTGGAACACGGCCATGTACCAGGCCATGTAGACCATTCTGAATTATTTTTATTGCTGTTCCTAATTAGTTCTTGAGAAGAACTATCTTTAATCTTGTTTTAATAATTACTTATTGAGTCACAAGCTCATTCCTTTGCAATTGTAGTTTTCAGGTGGTATTTAGCTTTCCTTGAAGTTTTATTTTGTTAAAGCTTAAAGCTTGGTTTGAGGCGAGCTCAGGTGGGATGACAGTGTGATTGATGACATCTTCTCCATCCATCCATATAAGCATCAGGATTTTGGCATTTAAGACTTTTGTATAATAATTTTCAATACTTATGTACTTATTTATGTAAATTGTACAAACTGAGCTTTTATATATATATACAAAGTATCTTTCATAAAAAAAATTTATACATGTTTTTCTATACTTAGTACACATGTATGTGGTGCTTGGAGGGCGCTACATTAAGTGGTATCAGAGCGGAAATTAGATTCCCTTACGACATTAAACATGAAGCATTCATAACATCTTACGCATAAGTTGAGTTTTAAAAAGCATGTAGTTGATGCGTGTTGCATATCTCAGGATGGATGAACATCATGCACCTCAAGTTGATCCTGAAGAGTCGTCTGAGTCTATTTTTGGCCCTGAATAAGCTCAACCTCAACCTCAAGTACCACCTACTGCATATCCTTTTATGCAGGAGTTTATGCAGATGATGCAAAATATAGGTCAACCACCAGCACCTGTAGGTAATGTGGTGGATGAGACTTATGAGCGAATCAGAAAGCAAGGTGCAAAAGCCTTTGTGGGTACTACTGACCCTACAGTAGTGGAGGAATGGCTTAGAAGTACCGAGATAATTCTTGATAGGTTTGATTGCACCTCTGAGAAGAAAGTGAGCTATGTTTCTTCCCTCTTTGAACAAGATGTTCTTGATTGGTGGGAGACGGTATGGGGTAGCAAGAATGTACCGATGACATTGATATGGAAAGAATTTTTGAGACTTTACTGATAAATATATGCCGGCGGTATATCGAGATATGAAGAAGATTGAGTTTCTTGAGTTGAAATAAAATGATCTATCTGTTGCCGAGTATGAGGTACAATTTATAAGACTATCTAAGTATGCACCGGAGGAAGTTGCCACTGATGTATTGAAAAGAAATAAGTTTGAAAGAGGTTTGAGTTTGGAGATCTGAGAAAAGATGGCCATTAAACCTCCTACTTATAGAGAAGTGTTGGAGACTGCCTTGAGAGCTGAGGAGATGATGATTGAAACGAATAAAGTGGAGGCCAAAAAGAAGAAGATCACTGGTTCATTTTCTGCTCCGATTCGAACTAGTGGAAGTCTATCTTTCAGAGGCCCTAGTTTTCAAAGAGGTAACTTCAGAGGAAGGAGCATGAGTTGATCCAACCAGTCAAGGGAAGGATCGTTTGGCCGAGGTTTTGGGAGGTTCGATCGCCGGAGAGGGCAAAGTAGATCGATGAGTAGTTCATCAACTCCCATGTATAACATATGTGGGAGGTATCACTCGAGTGAATGCTGGAATTTGAGACCGGGTGCATGCTATCATTGTGGTCAACCGGGCCATTTCATCAGAGACTGTTCAGTGAAAAGAAGTGGAGAAGGATCCTAGATGACTATCCAAAGTAGTGCCGGAGAGAATATATCCACTGCTGGCCGAGGTAGAGGCCGAGGGGGTAGAGGAAGTGGAGCTAGCACTTCAAGTCAAGTAGGATCTACTGGTCCATCTCAAGGCCAAGCAAGAGTTTATGCCATCTCTAGGCAAGAAGCTCCTGCAGCTCCAGATGTCGTCACTGGTACTTTTCCTATCTTTGACCATGATGCATTTGTATTAATAGACCTAGGATCAACTTGTTCCTTTGTGTCTAGTGAGTTTTCTTTGAGAGTGCACGGAATCATTGAACCCTTAGAACATAGTTTATGTGTCTCTATGCCTACTGGGGGTATTGTGGTAGTTAATTCAGTTATGAGAGCTTGTCCTATACTAGTGGGTGGTGGGACATTACATGTGGACTTAGTAGTTCTTAACCTAGATGAGTTCGATGTTATTTTGGGTATGGATTGGTTAGCTAAACACCATGCCATTATGGATTGTTATACTAAAGAGGTGAGTATAAATGTTGAGGGACAATAAAAGATGGTCTTAGTGGAAGAGAGAAAAGTTGTGCCTACTTGCTTAATTTCAACGGTAATGACTTTTCATTTGATTAGAGAGGGATGTGAAGCTTATTTGGCTAGTATTATGGATACAGCCAAGGTTAGTCCAGCGGTAAAAGATGTACCGGTGGTTAGAGATTTTCTTGATGTATTTATAGATGAATTACTTGGATTACCTCTATACAAGGAAGTTGATTTTAAAATTGAGACTGTTCTGGGAACGGCACCAATATCAATTACTCCTTACAGAATGGCACCAACGGAGTTGAAAGAGTTAAAAAAGCAACTAGAAGAGTTGTTAGAAAAGGGCTTTATTCGACCAAGCATCTCACCTTGGGGAGCTCCGGTTTTATTTGTGAAGAAAAAGGATGGGAGTATGCGATTATGTATTGATTACCAGCAATTGAACAGAATTACGGTGAAGAACAAGTATCTATTGCCGAGGATTGATGATTTGCTTGATCAGTTGAAAGATGCCACAGTATTTTTCAAAGATAGATTTGAGATCGGACTATTGGCAACTATGGGTGGCTGACTCTTCTATTTCCAAAACAGCATTCCAGACTAGTTATGGGCATTATGAGTTCTTAGTTATGTCTTTCGAATTGACAAATGCACCGGCAACATTTATGTCAATAATGAACAAGACATTTCAATAGTATTTAAATCAGTTTGTGATTGTCTTCATCAACGATATTCTCATCTATTCTTCAAGTAAAAAAGTACATAAACAGCATCTCCGAATAGCTTTGCAGATCTTAAGAGAGCAACAGTTGTATGCCAAATTCAGTAAATGTAAATTTTGAATGGAAGAGATTGCATTTCTCAGGCGTATCATTTTGAAAGAAGGAGTGAAACCTGATCCCTCAAAGATTAAAGCAATTATGGAGTGGGAGGCACCTAGAAATGTGACTTAAATTTAAAGTTTTCTGGGTTTGGCTGGATATTATAGAAGATTTATTCAGGATTTTTCTATTATTACAAGGCCATTGACGAATTTATTAAAGAATAATGTGCAATTCCAATGGACTAAGACATGTCAAAGGAGTTTTGCAAAGTTGAAGGAAACTTTGACTACTACACCTGTACTTGCATTGCCAACTGGAGATAGAGGATTTATTGTTTATACAGATGCTTCGGGACAAGGATTAGGGTGTGTTCTTATGAAAAATGGGAGGGTGATTGCCTATGCTTCAAGATAGTTGTGAACTCATGAAGCTAATTACCCTACCCATGATTTGGAATTAGTAGCTATTGTGCATGCTTTAAAGATTTGGAGGCATTACTTGTATGGAGAGACATTTTTTATTTTCATCAACCATAAAAGTTTGAAGTACATCTCCACATAGAAAAAGTTGAATTTGAGGCAACAAAGATGGATGGAGTTATTGAAAGACTATAACTGCACTATTGAGTACCATCCGGGCAAAGTAAACGTGGTAGCCGATGCTTTAAGTCGCAAAACGGTGGAGATTGTAGATGGAATCATTTACTTTGAGAAATAAAATCTTGTGGCAATGCGAGCATTGAATCTTAACCTTGATGTGGAGAAAGATCATTTGTTAGCGGTGTTACAAATTAAGCCATCAATGGTGGACCAAATTAGAGAAGCTCAAATAGAAGATGCCTACTTGAAGAGAATGAGAGAAAAAGTAGGAATATGAGCTAATACACAGTTTGTAATTAGAGAGGATGGCATGTTAGTGATTAGCAACCGAGTATGTATTACTGAAGAGGAATAATTGAGAAGGCAAATCATGATTGACGCACATACTGCTCCGTATACGATGCATCCCATAAGTATATAGATGTACTAGGATTTGAAATCTTTTTATTGGTGGCCAACAATGAAGAAAGATATGGTGAAATATGTGTCAAAATGCTTAACGTGTCAACAACTCAAAGCTGAGCATCAAGCACCAGCAGAAAAATTACAGTCATTGAAGATACCAGAATGGAAATGGGAATGAATAACGATGGATTTTATGGTTAGATTGCTTAGAACATTTCGAAAACATGATGCAGTGTGGGTAATAGTTGATAAACTCACCAAATCTGCACACTTTTTACCTATTTAACAGACGGATTCTTTGGATAAGTTGGCATCTATGTATATTTCTGAGATTGTGAGGTTGCATGGAGTGTCATTGTCTATTGTGTCGGATCGAGATCCACAGTTCACATCACATATTTAGGAAAGTTTACAAGGAGACTTGGTAACTAAATTGCATTTTAGTACTACTTTTTATCCTCAAACAGACGGACAATCGGAGAGGACAATATAGACTTTAGAGGATATGATGAGAGCTTGTACTATAGAGTTCAAAGGCAATTGGGATGACCATTTGCCATTGCTATAATTTGCCTACAATAATAGTTTTCATTCAAGCATTGGAATGGCACCTTATAAAGCTCTCTACAGAAGAAAATGTAGGAGTCCTATTTGTTAGGATGTGCAAGGGTTGAGGAAAATTGAATGACCAGACTTGATACAAAAAACTGTGGAAAAAGTTCAAGTGGTCAAGATGTAACACCCTCCAGGTGTCACATACACGTGTCCAGAACATTAAAATTATACACATAAATAATAAAATTTTTCACAATTTGAAAGATCCTTTATAATTATATATCAAAATATTATTTATAAATAGTATTAAAGTTTACAAAATTACAATAGCAAAACTTATGTCTTTACAAAAAACTACATGCAAAATGTACATATGCTCTGATGAATGGATGGCAACATTGTCGTCAAGCACACGGTTGTCCCACCTTAGTCCTTTTCACCCAAGCTTCAAGCTTTAACAAAAACAAGCTTTAAACAAGCTAGCTACCACCTGAAAACCACAAATTGCAAAGGGATGAGCTTGCTACTCAGATAAGTAA
>CATIWO010336413.1:0-19843 GCA_949673435.1 Macaranga tanarius | reverse complement strand
ACATTTATTTAACATAATGCTAATGGAGTAATGCTTCAAATAAATAAACACTTTATTTAAAAGAACATTACATGGCCATTTGGGATAATTTACAATGTCATAATACAAGATTGCCTCTAGGGCATACCACTATACTAACATAAAGATCTTCAAAGGTAGATATTTTTTTTAGTTGCCATGTTAAAGATGATTGCTAAAAGTTATTTATTGATTTGAGCTCAAGTTATAAATGTCAAAATGAATTTCTCATATGTTTCTTTGAAATTTAGAATTTCCAGTTTTGAATCTAATTTTTCTGTGATGACAAGCTATTTTTTCTGGTGTCCATTTGCACAAATCATTTTAAAAAAAATATATAAATAATGGGTTCTTATTGGGTCTCATTCGCACCTATTTGAAACATTTTATTTTTGAGTCTTAAAAGCCCATTTCCCAAAAGACATTTCTTTTTGCTTGGGAGTAAAGTTTCTTTCAAAAGAGACAAAATTGTACAAGTGTCATTATTTTAGAATTTTTGCCTTGTAGTGAGATATTTATCAAGAATATTCTCTACACTTGTCATCTTTTTGTATAACCCTAGAATCATCTTGTCCACTATATAAACATCATATTCTCCTACCCAAAAGGGGAAAGGAAATAAAATTAAAGGCACTTGGGTTTTCAGAAATTGAGTCATGAGCTTCAATCATTAACTATCCTTCTCTCAATCATCTTACGGATTTGTTTATTGATTTTTATTGAGTAGAGAGACAATCCTTCCTTCCATTTTCATTTTCAAATTTTGTGAGAAATTGAAAACTTGTAATAAGTTTATGGGAGTGAGTTTCTAGTTGGTGTAACTAGGTGGTGGATATAGTCTAAGTTTTGGTAGAAACTTAGGGTTGTATTCAAGGCTTATCTCTTGCCCTTGAAAAGAGATTGATTGAGTGAAAAATCTAAAGAAAGTATCTTTAAGAGTGGATGTATGCATTATGGCCGAACCACTATAAATCTCCTTATGTTGATCTCCTTACTTTACTTCTAGTTATCTTGAAAATCTTGTTTGCTGTGTTTGAATCCTTATATGCTTAAGTTGCTTTTAAGTTTGTTTTTATTTGATTAAACATATTTGAAAAAGTTCACAAAAATATGTTTTATTTTTAGGTTGAATTTTTGTGTGTTTCATTTCTATAAAAATCATTTTCAGATCTATCTTAAGCAGAATTTTTGTTTTTGATTGTGTTCAAGTTTTTCTAAAAACTAGCTTGAAAAAGTTTTTAGTACATATTAGCTTAAAAATTTTTGAAAGCTCAATTCACCCCCTCTCTTTTGAGCTATCCTTTGGGACTAACATTTTCTAAAATAAATTATTTTATTAAAACAATTCATTTAATAAATAACAAATAATTATATTAATTCATCTTATATATACATACATATTTATTGAAATTAAATTTTTAATTTAAACACCTGGTGAGATTGGATTCATTTCAAATTAAAGAATTTAGAATGAAAGGGTTAGCTTTGACTGTGGTAACTCGTTTCCTATGTCTTTCTTTTTATTGAATTCTATCTTATCATAGCACATTCTTATGTGATATTGGAGAATTACCATCATAGTAAAGGATCATCAACAAGGGCATTCTGGTGTATTGTAGTTTCTTATCTAAGACTTATATCATTTGATGATGCCGTGTGAATCGCTAGAAACATATAAAGTGTATGGCTAACCCAATAATGAAAATTTTATAAAGGGTTAGTTTGAAACTATTACATTACCAAGATCTAATATTAGAATAATTTCAAAGGCTTTCCTTAACAATATCCATTTATACAAAAAATTTGAAATGCCTCGACTTTATTAGAATAAGTCTGAATCAAATAGCAATGATTCAAAGTACTTCTTACACTATTTTAAAAACTTAAGAACTCAAACGTATAATATGTAAAATAAAGGATTTCTAATCCTAGTAAAGAAAGAGAAACGGACACTCAATTCAGAATTATATACTCAATCTCATAAATACATATATAATTCTATGGAAAGTTATATTCTACTAAAAAAAGTATGATTTTAGGGACAAACTTTAGCAACATATTTAATATATCGCTAATTAGTGATGGATTAGCTATATATTTAAGTTAAGAGGAAAAAAGCAAGTAATTAACGATGATTTTAGTGACGAAGAAAGTAATCGTCATTAATAAGAGGTGGGAGTTTGCCGCCAAATTATTTAGCACCGATTAATAATGGAAAGTCCGTCAATAATTAGTAATAGACCGTAATCTATTACTAATTAGAGAAGGATAACTTATTTCCACCACTAATTAATTTGACTACAAAAACTTAATTTAATGACGGATTAGTCCATTGCTAAATTGTAGGGTAAAAATGTCGTCCCTCTCTCTTTTCTTTCAAAGAAAATTAAAAAAAATAAAAAAGCCCTTACTTTGTCATTGTCCACGTTGCCGCCACCACCACTCAAATGTCGATCCAACACTTACTATGCCGGCCTTCGACCTTTGTCCACCATTAGGTATTTTTTATTTTTATTTAATTTTAACTATTCAATGACTTTAATTCTCCTCCTCCACCAGCAGGTGCTACCACCTCTACTAGCAGTGTCCGTTGTCACCATCTGTCACCTCATTGCCACTAGATAACCTGATTATATGTGTGTGTATGTGTGTGTGTGTATGTGTGTGTCTGTTGAAGGAATGTTTGAACATGTAACAATTAAAAATGTAGACTTTTTAAAAAAAATTTGATTGCATGCAACACTTGCATCAAACATAAAACACATCCATGCCATAGATCATATTACATGTACTCTTACATAACTAAACATGCATCGAGGGCAATATTCATACAACAAAAAACCAAGTCATGTTATCAAAAACAAAAGACCTATCAACTAAGAGTTTGGTAACACTAATAAAACTCCAAGTTGGTAGCACACTTTATAAGCTTTGGTTGATGTTGATCTACAAGCTCCTAGCTCCCCAAATGCGAAGCCTTTAGCTTGAAACACATAAGTTGCATAAGGATGATCTTCAAGGATGGTTAAGCTCTATCCACAAGCCACTCTTTTCAATTGACCCAAGAGCTTGTTAGAGCCACTCCAAGCTTGAATGTATGGAATAAGGATACAACCTCCAATGGATGATGGACTTGTACTTGTACAACTCTTGTACAACAATGGGTTTAACTTGAAAGTACACAACTCTTGTGTATATTTGAATTCTCTACACTTGAAGAAGAAGAAGAAGGAAGAAGAAGGAAGAAGGCACTCTCAATCCTTTTCTCACTTTTATTAGAATTTCAAATTTCTCTCAATTATGAAAATGGAGTTAGTTGGCTTGGTTATCTCTATAAACTCTACTAACTATCAACATAATAACAATATGATAATAGTTATGACTTGAGTGTCTCATACTCAAGTCACATGCATTAGGAGTTAGAGTGTTGTCTCTAAACTCTCCACTAACTTAAACGAAACTAATATTATAATAATAATAACAACTTAAGTGTCTCACACTCAAGTCACATGCATTGCTATAGCTTAAGTATCTCACACTCAAGCTACATGTATTTAATAGATTGAGTATCTCATACTCTATCTATATGCATGGCTTTGGTTTATAAGTGAGTGGGTTATGTTTAGTTATATGGATAACCTTAGCCTTTGACCTCATTAACCCTTAATGAGTTAGGCTAAGGTTATGGGTATATAGGCTTCTCTACACTTAGAGAAGGCCCACTTCATACCAAACTAGAAAACTTATGGGCTTATTTAAACTCTTTAAATAAAGCCCTATCCTAAGTCTATTTCAAGTCCATCTTAATCAATATACATGGTCCATATAATGGCCCATCTTAATCAATATTCATGGTCCATCTTATAGCCCATCTTTATTAATATATATGGTCCATCTCACTGATAGTATGTAAGCTAGCATGGTTATTTAGGATCATTTTGTTGCCTTTTATTTATTTTTGCATTTACATTTTAATTACTTATTGCATTCTTATTGTAGTTTTTGTACTTCTATGCTTTCTATGTTGTTTATATGTTTTATAGGTCATTCTAGGCTAATTTTATGATTTAAGTAGCATTGGAGTACATTAGAGTGAAGAAACACCAAAAAGGACCAAAGGAAGCATTTTTCAAGCCTGTGCTGAGTCCGCACAGCATGCCGACTCATGACAGAGGCCGACCGTGCCGAGTCGTCATGGTGGTGCTGAGTCAAAGGGGTGCAACTCTTCAGCTTTGCATAGTTTTTGTATTTTGGCCATAATTTCCTCTACAGACCTCCAAATTGAGTAATTCAAGTTGCATTAGAAAGCTAACTTATAGACCTACAACTTTCATAAAGACTATCTAGAAATAACGTAAATTCGATGGAAGAAAATGCCCTTGAAGTTACTACATCTGCATAGGGTGGTGACTTTTCATGTCAAATGGTGCCTTTCCAATTGTATACAAATTTTAATCACTTGTAACTCTTCCTAAGGCCTATAAATACATGTGTTGGCTGCATTTCAGAAAATATAGAAGATAGAATAGAAAATTTAGATAAGAGACATCAGAAAGTATATTATTATTTTATAAAAAGTGTTAGTTTTTATTAGTTGTTATTATTAGTGCAATTCAAATATCCAAGTGAAGAACATTCAAAGCAAGTGAAGAAATCTTCAAGAAGGCTATCTACATTAAAAGTTCTATCTTTCTCTCTTAGTACTTTATATTTTATTTTCCTTTTTGTTATTATTTTAATTGTGTTTATCATGTATCTTGGCTAGGCCATTATTTGTTAGAATTACAAGGAAGAATGAATCAATGAATTATATTTTTATTTTATGTTATGTTAATGGTTTGAATTCAATTATGAGTTTGAATGTGTTGTATATGCTTGATCACCATATATGATGTTTTAATCAAATATGTACACAATGAGAGTTGGTGCATTTTGGTGAATATATAATTGAATTCTATAAAGGCAATGAAATCACTTGGAGACAAGGGTTTTTACGTAATAAAAATTATAAGCCTTGCATGGTAATAACATGAATTATGTTTATCTCTACAATGACATGAGAATGCTTGTAGACTCTAAATGAATTACCCTTTATTAACAATGAGAGTTGCATTGAAGGACTTTAAGTATATTTGACAATGAGAGTTGCATTTATGCCTTATACCATGTTTATAATCATTTTATGTAGCTATTTGTTTATTTTGTAATTCTTGGTAAATTCCTACTTGTAATTCTAATAAACCATATTTAACTTGATATTTAGAATGTTTAGATTAATTAGAGTAGTTAGTAATTAATTAGAATAATTATAATTATTCAATAATTGTCATTATTAATATTTTACCTATCCATTTTATTATCTATTTGATTAATATAAAATTCACAAGTTCCCACTGTTCGACACTCTACTTGCTCTATACTTAGTCTTAGAGACTAGGGTAATGTAATTTATACCACACCAGGTCCATGTGTATAATCAACATTAACATTACTTGATCCCTGCAATGTGGCACTCTTTGTCAACATAAATAACAACACATTCAACATTGAATTTAAATAATTCATTTCTTACATCCATCATCCACTGCACAGTAATAGGTGTTGATGCAGGCGTCACATTTGCAGCAACACTTGTTGATTTCGGTGCTTTCTTTAATGACTTGCACATAGAATGTAATTTGTTAGTGATAAATTAGTAAGCAATAATTCAAGAATTCTAACAGTTATAAAATACTTCAAAGTTACTTACTGTATGATATCGTTTATTATGCTCTACTTGGCCACAGACACTGCACTTCATGGTAACAACCTTTGTTAATTTCTTTTTTGCCTCGATTGACTCTTTGATGCTTTTACTTATGCTTGTTCATCTACCTCTTTTTGTCTTGCTATAGTTCTAGGTCCTCTTTTTCTTTTGACAGGTGGAGGAGCTATAATAATTCCAGGAGCTTGTATCATTTTCTCCCACGTATGTGATCCATTTACCGGGTTTATAACATTACTATAAACCTTCCTGTACATCTACACATAGTAGCAAGCATCAACATACTTTTCAGGTTCCTCATTATTTTCAATAATGCATGTACATGCATGATGGCATGGAATGCCAGTAAGGTCCCATTTCCTACATGCACATGTCCTCTTCTCTATATTTACAACAAACTGCCCATCAGGTCCAATCACCTGCACCCTTGGAGAACCTGCAAACTCAGCTTGACAACTGTAAGATAGCTCCTTATTTGCAGTAAGCTTCTTCTTAATTTTAGGACAAAGGTCTCCCTTGAAGTTGTTCCCCAACACTTGCTTTGTATATATCCTCTTCATAAGCTAAGACCTAATCATATCTAGCATTGTAATAATTGGCTTCTCACGAGCTTCTAACACATATTTGTTAAAGCACTCACTGAGATTGTTTAGCAATATGTCATATTTTGCAGTTACTCCAAAACAGGCCCTACTCCACTGCTCACAAGGCCTATCATCCAACCATTCTTTTGCATCAGGATACTTCTGGCCAATCTCATCCAACCAACGCTTCAATTTCACTATGTATATTTCCTTAGCTGCATTCCAGACTAAATCTTTCAATTCTTTCTTATAACTTGTTCCCACTTTCCTAAACTTGCCACTTAAATTTGTCCATATATGTCTGACATAAAACTTGTGCTCAAAGTGTAGGAATAAATCTAAAATTGCTCTAATAAGTCCCTGCAATAATATAAAAGAAAAGTTTGACAAGAGTAAATTCATAATTGAATCCAACAAAGATTATGCAACAACTTACCTTCTGTTTGTCCGACATAAACACCCAATGATATGAGTTATAGATCTCTAGGTCTTGTTTGAGCAATTCAAGAAACCAAGTCCAATTTACTGTGTTCTCTATATTCATAACAGCCCATGTAAGTGGGAAAATACAGTCATTAGGATCTATGGTAGTTGCAGCAAGCAACTGGCCCCCAACATAAGAAAAAGAAAAAAAATTTCCAAGTTTTAATGTTGAAAAAGATGTCAATGATCCAACATTTGTTGTTGGTATGCTCTTTAGCAACAAGGAGGAGTTCAAATTAGCATGTAAACAGTGGGGCATAAAGCATAGGTACCAGCTGCACTTCCCTACTAATAATTTGATGAAGGTGAGGTGTGAATGCTATAAAAAGTATGGCTTTTGGATTTATGCTTGCAAGTTGAACAAGCACAATGTTGAAGATAAGACATTCCAACTGAGAACTTTCAACCTGAAGCATAAGTGTGGTAAAATTCATCAAAATTTCCATGCATCTAAGTGGATAGCTGAAAAGTACATTGAGGAGTTTAGAGAAAATCCTACTTAGAAACTGGCTGCCATTACAGCAAAAATTAAAAAAGAATTGAAGCTGTCTGTTTCGAAAATGAAGGTGTGGAGAGCAAGGGACTATGCTTTGAAAGCAATTAATTGGGATGAGAATGAGCAGTATTCCAGGCTTTATGACTACAAGAAAGAAATTTTGAGAATAAATCCTGGGATCATTATTGAATTCAAAGAGCCAAAGGGTGTTTTTGAAGGAGTTTATATTTGTCTTGAAGGACTAAACAGTGCATTCAAAGCTGGTTATAGGCCCTTAATTTGCTTGGACTCTGATGCAGTATTAAGCTCATTAGATGGGCCATAATCAGACAACACTTCATGCTCATTAAATTTAATAGAAGCTTCTACTCTACCTGATTATATATGAACACCATCAGTAGTTGGCCTTCCACCCTTCCTTTTCCCTCTTCTACCAGTACCCTCACCCTCAGTTGCTTGGAACTCTACACCTTGGTGGCCAGCTGCTTCTGCATCTGCCTGCCCCTGAGCATGTGCATCTTCCCCAACATCACTGTCAGACTCAACATCACCCTCTAAAATAACCCGACCATCAGCCTGAACCTCAACCTCTGCTTGGACATGTGCATCTCCCTCCAATCCACCCTCTGCATTATCATCACCATGCCTTAATCTCAGTTGGTCTGTTTGTTTGAGGACTGAAATGAGATCCTCATCCCCATTCACTATGTCATATTCAAGATCTATAAAACTATTAAACTTATCTACCTCGGCTTGTTCAAGGTCAGCTTCACCTATTTTATCACCTATATCATCATCTTCTTCATCTGTCCCTTCCACACTGTCAGCCTGTTCATCATCTGCCTCATCATCACCCATATACACACCACTATCATTCACATCACCATCTTAAGTGATACTGTCTTTATGAGGCTATTGATTTTTATTTTTATTGTATTATAACATTCTTGTCTCCTTGACTGTTGAGACATTTCCATCAACCCCAGGCATATTAACTCTCTCTGACCTAATAGCATTCACTCTACTCTGCCCACTTCTTACTTCATTTTCATTTTTTTCCTTAACTATCTCTTCTATAACCACTCCCCTTCTCATTGGATTCATGGCTTTAAATATGTCATCCTCACTTAAATGTCTAACATAGACATCTATCTCCCCAGCATCTAAACCATTTAATGCCATTTCAAATGCACCTACCTCAGTATCTAAAATTTTCCTACCTGAGTTATAATCCTTCAAAGGGTCCCTTCAATAATACATTACATTTCTAAACACACCTAATGTTCTGGCCCACACATCTATTCAAACCACAGAGGTTCTGTCTATATCAAACTCCTTAAGATCAACTTCCCTATTTAAATAACCCCACTCACCAAAATGACCCCCATAGTACAAATTCACCCAAAATGAATCATTAAAGTGTTAATCTGTAAAAAGTTTTAGAAAAATAGTTCAATATCTACCAGTCAAAAACACAAATGCACATCAAAATATCTTTAAATTCTTTTGCATGTTAATTTTTTTCCTTCGCATGCATGGGCACATTTAACAATCTAGATTTAATATTTTAATGCCAAGCATTAGGGTTTCAAGACAAACCAAAACTGAAATTGCATTATTCAAATGAAAGAAGTTTCCACTGTACCTGTAATAGAAGACGGCATCTTCTTATATGGTCCCCACCATGAGCTTCGCTTTCCCTTTTTAGTGACCCACCACCTTTACACCCTTTTTCTGTCAATAGTTTAAAAACCTTCTTTAAAATATAGGTAATTTACACTAAAATACAACATGCATAAAAAAAAATTCAAGTTTCTCCCAACATTCATTTTTTTAAGTCATTGGGGCTTACATATTTGTTTCCTCAGAACAACACCCAACTCTTCCAGAATATGACATACGACTTGAAGAAGATAGTATTAAAACTAAAAAAACAACAAAGAGATAAGATTTGGAGTCAATCTTTTACTGATATTTTCAATTTCAAAATAAATTAGGGTGTTAGGTCAAATAGGGAAGATGACGAGTGACAGAAGAAAAAAAGCGTGAAGGTTGAAAAAGAGGAAAAGAGAGAGAGAGAGAGAGAGTGAAGAGGGAGAGTAAAAAAAATTTTAGTGACACGTGTCACCACGTGTCACTCACTTTGACGTGTCAGGTTCCCACACGCCACCTTGGACGTCCTTCGCATACGTCATCTGCCACCACACAGCCACGTCAGTGTTTGCAGCCGGAAAATTTGCTTGAACCCTTTACTAGGACTTTTTGCAAAGGTTAGTAGGTTTTAAATTACTAAAAAAAGGTTGGATACTTTTATGTTACCTTTTCAAAAGGTTGAGTACCGTCATTGTAAATTACCCAGGTTTAGGGAATGAATTCTAGCTTCCTAAATTTTTCTTTTATTTTTATTCTTTTTGACGAAAAAGATGTTGAGTTGGATAATGTGCGCGTTGCCATTCTATCTAAAGGTCTATGGAACAAATTGTAGCTTCGACAATAAATTTTTTTCGCCGTCAAGACTCGATCCCAAGTCCTAAGACCACTTTTTAATGTGTGGTGTGACACTAGAGGTGAGTACGGTCCCGTTCAATTTGAAGAATGTAATTCTCCGGAATTGCTCCATACTATCGGAGGTTTAAAAATTAAGACTCCAGAATTACTCCAAATTTTTGGTTCGAGACAGTTCAGAGATTAAAAATTTCGGTTGGGAGATCGGTTCTTTTTTAAATTAGAAATTTTGGTTTCCGAATTATAAATTTTAGTTCAATTCGGTTCGAATTTCGGTTCTTCTCCGAATGAAAAACAAATAAAGATATAATTCAAATCAAATTATTAAACTACAAACTATTTAATAATTTTATTATAAAATTAAATAATTTTTAATAGTTTTATTTATCATTATTTTATTATTATAAAAATTTTATTAACATATATACAATACACTCTAATATACCATATAATTATAAAATATTTTTATGAAAAAAATTATATAAATAATATATATTATAGAATAATAATAACAACTCCATAACTATTAAAAAGTATATTACATAAAAAATTTATTATTAAAAATAAATTTAAATTTTTCAACATAAATTATATTGTAATATTTTGAAATGCTATTTACTAATTTAATATTTTATTTTATTGTGATTTAAAATAATTTAATTAATGATTGAAATTTTTTATTTCAAATAATTAAATTGATATTATTATTTTAGATTAAATGTTAAATTAGTAGGTCTAATATTAATAAAATGACTATAAAAATTGAATATATATATATATACTCTAATTCTATTAAATTATCGGTTCTAGTTTTGGTTTTTCGGTTCGGTATAATTCGGAGCGGTTCGGGACGGATCTCGGTTCGGAGAATTCAAAATCTCCGGACCTATCCCAATAAAAATTTTCGAGACAGTTCGGTTCGGAGAAAGTCAAACGGTCAATGAAGATTTTCAGTTTTGAAGATTTTCGGTTCGATTTTTCGAAACAGTTCGGGTTCTCCGAGACCCATGATCAGCCATACACAAGTGTTATGGTTAATACTATCATTTACTATTTCCTATAACATTAATATGTGAGCATTCTTTTTTTTTTTTTTTTTGTTAAATTGTGATATGGTTGAAGGATATGATGAGGTATTCCTAGTATCGCCGGTGGTGTGGTGGTCCAACGTCGATAATGGTGATTATTTCAGACTAATAAAAAAAGAAGAGTTAGATTTTAATTAATTTATGTTTTTTAAAATATTTTTTAAATTTAGTTGGTTTTGAAATATCAATAGAATATTTAGTATAGACTTTCACTCTACTTTTGTAGAGTTTGTATGACACACACAGGTGACAGGACTTGGTTAGAAACTTAGAATTTGAATATATTTGGCCTGAAAATAGAAAGTATTGGACTTATTTGTCGAAAAAGTTGAACTTCGAACTATTTAACCTTTTGACACAAATTCAAGGGGCAAATTGACCAATAGTTCTGTAACTAAAAGAGTTATAACAAATACAAACCCAATATATTTTCCAAATTGTTTTATTTATTTTAAAAGATTGATTTTATTAATTTAATTAAATGTAGGAATAGAAACACACAAAGTTACGGCTAATCTTGTCATGCTGCTGGTCCATTCATATAATTAATTAAAATATAGTTAAATGTTTTATTCTAAGTTCATCTCTATAATCAATTAATCACAGTGAAATCATTCATACAAGGACTAATATCTATTAAAAAATTATATTCAATATATAATCATGTTTTCCATTTCAAGCAAGATATTATTTAATTCATGACAAAATCAATTTATAAGATAAGTTTAAATTACATTATTTTTAATTAATAAATAAATTTATTCCTACTACATTGGAATTTAATTTCACAAAAGGGAGAGAATTTCCGAATATACCTATAAAAATAAGAAACACATTCTTAAAATTATTATTAAAGTTAATTAAATAATAATAATTAAAGTTAATTAATCTGAGCACTATCATTGCTTAAAAAAAAAAATCTGAGCACTATCAGAATTTTGATTAAAAAATTAAAAAATGGACCCACCACCAAAACAAAGGCTTAAAGGGCAAATTGCCCCGTCAACTGGATTGCCAAGTTAAAATCATACCAAATTAATTTTTGGGAAATGATTGCGGTCTCTGGGTGGACAGTTACAGTTCTGTCTTCAGGTGAATAATTACCATTTTAGTATCTAAAAATTACTAATTGGTCCCTGTAATTAGAGATCAAAATGTAATTTACCACACAAAATTATAATTTTACCCTAGAAATAAAATATCCCTCATGTAAAATGGGGGCCAAAAGGTAATTGTCCACCTGGTGGACAGTACTGTAGCTGTCCACCCGATGGACACCTATCATTGCCCTTAATTTTTTTCGAGTTAACTCCAAAACTTTTATTATATGATCCGTCTGCTAAAATTTTTCACCAAATCAAAAAGTATATTGCAAATTATTTTAAGAAATAATAAAATGTCTATATTTTAAAATTTTTATGTCTTATATATATATAAAAAATTTTCCAGTTAAGGTATATGTGAAATACAAGAATTAATATAGATTACGGTTTGTTTAAAAGATAAATTTTTAATTAATTAAAAATAGAAATAAAATTAATGTTTTTAAATAATAGGAAAAAAATTAAAATAATATTTCATATTTCTTAGTTGCAATCCGCTTGAAGTTAAGAAAAAAAACTATCCATTTATTTTGAAAAGTGAGCATATACTCTCTTAATATTGGAATAAATTAATTAAATTGAAAAAAAATTGCAATAATTAATACCAAAAAAGTTAATTTCGGAGTGATTTGGACTCGGAAAGCAAAATTAGGGGGCAAATTGACACTGAAGCTGAAATATATAAGATAGGCTATGGAAACATAAGTTAAACAACAATTATCCAAATCCGCCGGTAAAAGTTGTTATTATTTAAATTAAGGTATCGAATTTGAATTTTAATAAATTTAATTATATTAAATAGTTATCGTGAAATTTTTACTTGTTCTACCAAAATTAAACTAAATTAATTAGAACATAATGACTCTATAGTTAAAAAAAAAAAAAAAAAAAAACATAAAGTGACATAAGCTACACGTAAGGGGCAATTTACGCTCAGATGCTGGTGTCATTAGACTAAGCTTGTGGCTATATATACACACACTGACACACAGACAAGTGTCTCCTGTTGTTGTTACAGACACTGAGAAATGGAGAACGGATTATCAAAGAAATGGGGTTTTCAAGCAAACAAAGGCCTAGTAACAGCATCATCAATAACAGTTCGTGGGGTTCTCAATGCCTTAAACTCTAATCTCAACAAAGAAGATGAAAGAACAGTCATTCCTCTTGGCCATGGTGACCCTTCTGCCTTCCCATCTTTTCGTACAACTTCTGTTGCTCAAGATGCCATTGTTGATGCCTTAGTTTCTGCCAAATACAATTGCTATGCTCCTACTGTTGGTGTCCTTCCTGCCAGAAGGTATATTTTTTTTGCCAAGTTTCAATCTTTGTAAGTTTTTTCATGTAATTCTGTTTGAAAGATACAATCTTGATATTGCTTATGTGTGTTTCTGGCCTTGCTATTGTTTTCTTGCATGTTTTTTTATTGAATTAGATGTGCTTCTTGTTTTTTGTTTAATTTTTGGGTTTGATGTATGTTATAAGATTATGAAAGTTGGTTTAATTTTGAGTTTGATGCATGTATGAGATTATTAAAGTTTGTTTGATTCTGGGTTTGATGTATTTGATGAGATTATGAAGGTGAAGGAGGAATCTGATTAATGTTCTAATGTAGATATCTGAGTTGCGTGTGCATATTTTTTTTCTTTATTTTTTGTTAAATTATTGTGTGGTGATGCTTGATTTCAAGATTTCTAGCTCTTGTTATTTTCTGTATTTTGGTTTCTTCTCTGGCTTATGCATGCCTCTGTTAGACGAGAAATAGTATTGGAAAATGACTCATCGAATAAGGTGGAAATGTAGTTATTGCTGACAAGTGAATAGATATAGCATGTTTCAATTAAAAAAGATATGATCGAGGAGTGCTACAATACATGCAACTTAGCTACACCATCAAAAGGTTTTACTTCCTTTTAAAATTATTTTACACTTTCTATGCCTTTTCATAAAAAGAAAAGAATTGTATATCTGGATGTTGGTTGATGCTCTTGTGAATATATACAATAGATGCTGAACATTATTGTTTTAAAGTTGCTCATAGGCATTGAACATTTCATGGCTGCTTCTTGTGGGCATTTATGGGTTACACTTCCTTTTATTGAAGAAATAGAAATTGGATCATCAATTGAAAATTCAAATATAGTCATTTCTTCTAGAAAACAATTTTATTTCTCTAAATTGTGTGTTTTGAAACTCTGACAGGGCTATTGCAGATTACCTTAATCCTGATCTCCCTTACGATATATCACCAGATGATGTTTTTATTACACTTGGATGCACACAAGCTATTGAAGTCTCATTAACTGTTCTTGGTCAACCAGGTGCTAACATTTTGCTTCCAAGACCAGGTTTCCCATACTATGAAGGTATAGCATCGCAGATTAATCTCAAGGTTCGCCATTTTGACCTTTTACCTGAGCAGGGTTGGGAGGTTGATCTTGAATCTGTTGAGGCTCTGGCAGATGAGAACACTGCTGCCGTGGTTATCATAAACCCTGGAAATCCATGTGGAAATGTCTACAGCTACGAACATTTAAAGAAAGTGCGCAATTCTACTCTTTTTTCTTGCTTTCTTTTGGTTATAAATATTTTTTTTTTTGTTGAGGCAACAATTGAAACTAATACAAGAAATATGAAGGCAACTCTTTTTCTTCTTATGTAGAATCATTTTAGAGAAACTATATTGCTATAAGTAAGAAAGGTTGCATACGATGGACTAACCTTACTGACAACAACCCCCTCCCCGCGAATCAAAAGCAGGAGCCTTAGGGTGGCTTTTTTTTTTTTAAGCTGTTTCTCAACCTGCATTGCTGTTTTCATAATCATCCTGTTATATCTCATTTCACAGTACAGTTGCCTTAGCAAGGACTCTACGCTTTTTTCATGTTTTGTGTTGTTCTCAGTTGATTTTTTGAATGATAGATTGCGGAGATGGCTAGAAAGCTTGGAATTTTAGTGATTGCGGATGAAGTATATGCACATCTTGCATTTGGGAGCACCCCATTTGTTCCAATGGGAGTTTTTGGATCGGTTGTGCCTGTGCTTACGCTTGGATCTATATCCAAGAGATGGATTGTTCCTGGCTGGAGAATTGGTTGGCTTGTTCTTACTGATACCAATGGCATCCTTCATAAATCTGGGGTTTGGCTCACTCTTTCATTCTATGTGTCTTTGAAACAATTGTATCATTCTTCTGTTAGTAGTGGGCAGGAAGACAATTGATATTGTTTCTTTGTTTTTAACAAAATCTTCGTTTTAATGCTACTTGCATCTTCTTAGGTTGTTGATTCGATCCAGAGCTATCTTAACATCTCCAGTGATCCTGCAACGTTCATTCAGGTCTGTGATTTGTGATGCTTTTCCAAAAGAAAATGATAATGTTGAAACAAGAAGCAGCAAACGCACTTTCTTCTAAAGAAATATGACATATTTTCTTTTAATGTTAAACTGTTTTCGGACCATTTCCATTTAATTAACAGTTGTACAATTGTGAAGTTCTATTGAACTTGAGAGACATTTTCTTTTAGCTTATGATTTAAGTCTAGCTGTCATGACATTTGATTAAATATTGTGTACCAGGGTGCAATTCCACAAATCCTGATGAACACAAAAAACGATTTCTTTTTGAAAATTAATAACTTGCTGCGGGAGGCTGCAGAACTATGTTATGACAGAATTCAGAACATCCCTTGCATCACTTGCCCGAACAAACCTGAAGGTTCTATGTTTGTAATGGTGAGGGCATCACAAAGTGAAATAACATGATAACTCTTTTTTTTTTTTCCTCAGAAAATGAAGAAACAAATTAACTAGAAAATTTTACAGACAAAACTGAATTTATCACTATTGGAAGGCATTAATGATGACATGGACTTCTGTCTCAAGCTGGCTAAAGAGGAATCTGTCATAGTTCTGCCAGGTAATATTGTTAATAAATTCTACCATCACTTGAAAGTTGAACTTTATCTCATTTTACCTCAACATCGGAACTGATAATACTCTTTATTTGCAGGGATAACCGTAGGAGTGAAGAATTGGCTTCGAATAACTTTTGCAATTGAACCTTCAGCACTTGAAGTTGGCCTAGGCAGGATAAAAGCTTTCTGTGAAAGGCATGCCAAGAAACAGTGATGATCATATCATCAGAACATGGCGCAGGGGATCAACATCATGTTGATCTTCAGGCTTCATTGCAATCTGAATTTCTAGCTGCAAGTTTGTCAAAGAATAATGGCTTCCCCTCTTAGTGATCAAAAAACACAAGGAGGGCCGGAGATAGACAACTTCGTGTTGTACCTCAGGAAAGTTCTAAACCTTAGAACTGAAGTTTCATTAGATGTTCAAAATCCTTTTATGTTAAAATGCTGTTTGTTCAGTTTAGATAAACTATTTGTAGAACTCAGCAAATAAAGTTCACCCCTTGCTCAGTAATTGAAAGGTGGATGGAGATTAACAACTTTGCGTTGGATCTCGAGTTATAATTGCTTGTTTTTAAAACAGTTTTAAACTTTAGAACTG
Organism: Macaranga tanarius; assembly: GCA_949673435.1. Classification (NCBI taxonomy): domain Eukaryota; kingdom Viridiplantae; phylum Streptophyta; class Magnoliopsida; order Malpighiales; family Euphorbiaceae; genus Macaranga; species Macaranga tanarius. Next base: position 3,284 of record CATIWO010336413.1, on the reverse strand, counting down.
AATTGTCATTAGATGTTGTATTGAGTGTTGTCAATTAGATAATCTATCTGAAAAACTTCTCTGCATTCTGTAAGGTCATCAAGTTAATATTTTCTGGTTTCGCATTTAGTCATTTTCTACTGTTTGGAATCACTTGATTGGATATATTATTTGCCTTGGTAAATTGTTGCTTCTCTTTGTGAATGCATCAAGATTGATCATATACATGTCATAGCATTCATTGTTTTTGTAATCAAAACAAAAATATATATATATATATATATATCTAGAATTGATTTCTCATGCAGGAGTTATAGTTGGACTGAACAATTAGCTTTGATTATGTTTTGCCCTTCAACTATCAACTCCTGGAGATGGTTTTTCAGAATTAAATCTTTCTGCAAAGGCATGCCCAGCTAGGGGTGTGCAATCGGTCGGTTCAGTCGGTTTTGACGGGTTTTTCTGACCGAACTGAAATTTTGGTCATAAAAACCGAATCGAAATTTTTAAAATTATTAATTATTTTTGTATTTTTATATTAAATTATTATATATATTTTTAAAAAATTTGAAATATATAAAAATAAAAAATAAAAAATAAATTGGTTCGGTTAACTGAATTTTTTATTTACAAAATTGAATCGAACCAAATTTGTGTTCGATTCAGTTCTAAAAAATCGAAAATGCTGAAAAATCAAATCGAATCGAACCGAATCGAATTAGGTCGGTTCAGTCATCTCGGAAGCCATGCACACCCCTATGCCCAGCAAGATTAAACCTTTCAGGTTATAGGATCCAATGTGACTAAGCATTGTTTCTTGCTAGCATACAGCATGTTTGCAAGCATGGTGATTTGTACCTACCATTTTTTGAAACCTATGGATTCAACAGAGCTGCTAGAAGGAAATTTTCTTTTCTCAGTTGAAGTAACCTGCTTCACTACAAAATGTGGAATGGTCTTAGTGAATGACTTTGACTGAAAAAAAAAAAAAAAGCATAATGCTAAAAACTTCATAGCACCGAAATATTATAACTTAAAGAAGAAAAAACTAATCTAATGTTTTATTTTTGGATAATAAAGAAGAAACAAGTACCCAAGTATGAAAATTAACTTGTTATATGTCATAAACTCAGTTTTGGATATACCAAGCTGTTAGAATTGTGTCTTTGATTAATGAAGTGATTTGCCTTCTTTGAATGTATTACACTAAGATTAGATTTGTAATACAAAGATATACTATAAGTAAAATCCTTAAAGAAACATAAGTAAATTATTTTTGTATATTATTAATAATTGCTAGGATCAACTAATAAACGATGTTATCATCGAGTTATGATATACACAGTTATCTTAAATTAATTGTTGTGAGATCTTTATTACCCTTGTGATTCTCTCAAGTCAAATTTAATTAGTTAGAATCCAATAGATCAGTCTTAATATTCATAGTTTAAACAAAAAATATTTTGATATATTTTATTGTAATTTTATTTATTTTATTATTATCAAATTATGTTTATACATTTATTAATAAAAATATTTTTTAAAAAAAATTTACTTTATAAAAAATAAAATTATTTCAGAATTTCAGAATTATTTTTATGTTAAGTTATTGTGGCTATTTCTATATGTAATGGAGGTTGGGTTCTGTGAAGCAAGCGTGGCCTTTTTAGCACTTTTTTTTAATGGGCTATTTATTAACCCCACCGCCCCTCCCTCTCTCTCTCTATGAATGGCCTATTTATCCACTTGGACTGTCTCAAAATTGATTCACTTAAGGAGAACTCGCCGTTAACTAATTTTGATTTAAAATTATCAAATCAAAATTATGGTCAGTTTTTTTTTTTTTCAGCAACAACAACCAAATAACAAATAAAAAATATTTTTAATTGTTAGCAATTGTATAGGGGTGTAAACAAGCCGAGCCGAATCGAGCCGAGTTTTGGCTAGCTCAGACTTGGTTTGTTTATAAACGAGCCGAATTCATTAGGCCGCTAAGTGTTCGCGAGCTGTTCACGAACCTAAACAAGCTAAAAAAATTTCTAAAAATACAATATATAAATTTAAATTATTTATTAAAATAATTAAAAATAAATTATTTACTAAATAATTTATTATAAAATTATTATTTTTTGTAATAATATATTTTTAAAATATTTAAATGGATAAAAATTTATATATTGTATGTCTCAAATTAAATTATTAATATATTAAAATTGCGAGCCGGTTCGTGAGCTCTTATTCGAGTTTGTTCACGAGCTTTGCATAGTTTGAGCTGGACTCGTTTATTAAACGAGCTTCAATATACGAACTCGAACGAATTTTTAACGAGTCGAGCGCCGAGCTGCTCGCGAGCGGCTCTGTTCGTTTACACCCCTACATTTGTATTTGTAATTACTTTTTGATGGTTGTTATCAAGTGTTGTCTGATTGTTGTTTGTACATGAGAGAATAACTGTATTTTTGAAATATTTGTTGTCAGCAATATACTTTTGAAAAAATATTAACCACATTTTTAATAATTTCTTCCATATTTTGATTATTTGTGATAATTTTCCTAATATATATGATGAGTGCTGGTATATTTTAAGGTTACTTTGTTTTAAAATATAATAATTTATGTTTGTTTGTAAAAAAATGAAGAAATCATCAAAATTTTCATTTTTTTTTTAAATATAACAATTAAATTTTTTATTTGATATTGTTGGGAAAATTCCCAAATTAAATAAAACCCTAGAACCCAATCTCATGTCAAATCAATTAAGAAATCAATACACTGTAGCGGAAGCGTACCTGAATCCATAGTGCAATCCTTAATCCTTGATCCTTGTGCGGCTGGCCTTTTAGGTCAGTACGTTTTCTTAGAGAATGCCTTTTGGTTTTTTCTCTGTGTGTTCTATCTATTGATGGGATATAGAAAGAATCAGAATAAACTCATTGTACGTACGACATAGGGACCATAACCACCTATATAGATAACAATCCTGTTATCTTTTGGTTTCTATTTTAGCTCATCATTAAAATAGAATTACCCATTAGTCTCTACACATTAAAGGCCCACACCCTTTAGATACATTAAAACCCAAATTTATCTAAACCCAATTGATTACTTTTATATGGGCTTAACCTATATGACAGTCCACAATACATAATTATTTACATATAAGCCCAATATATTATATATTGAAAATAAAAAATAAAATAGAGCTAGTTTAATTATGTATTGTCTATATTATTTGTTAATTGTTAAGTATAGTTATATTATATATTCATTACATAAGAAATTTATTTTTCATTGAAAATAATAAA
>CATIWO010336325.1:0-23305 GCA_949673435.1 Macaranga tanarius | reverse complement strand
TCCCAACAACTAAATGACTTAACTACAAAACCACATATAGTTGTTGGCATTTAAATGAGTTTACTTTAAAACCTCATATAACTGCTGACATTTAAATGAGTTAACTCTAAAACCTCAATTTACACTGAAACCCGTCATTGGGTTATAGTGATATAACTGGCAGCCACAATTTATACTGAAACCCGACGTTAGGGTATAGCGATATTTGAAAATTTGCTGCAACCCAACATTGGGTTAAAGTGAAGTTGGAGAATTTTCTTTAACCCGATTTTGGGTATATGTATAATAACATCAATATTAACAAGAAGGTAATAATAATAATAATATTCTAATAAGAAAATTCAGGTTATTACAGTTTGTATATAAGTATATATTCAATATGTCGTGCCAGTGAATGGCTTGTGAGATAGGCTATGAAAGAATATTAGATTGTTGTCAACATTTATGTATCTCTAGTGCTAGCAGTGTGATGCTAGGGTGACTAGATGATCATTTTTGTATTTTTGAATGTGTAGCTATCTTATGTATATATTCGACTATAGAAAGTAGAGCTACTTAGGACAAGTAGGATGTAATTCGATTGTTTAGGTGTCTATAATATGTGTATAAATGATTTGTATCATGGGCTTATGTCTTTGTAACTTCTATAAGAATGTGATGTACAAATGTTAATAGTAGGGGGTTAAATATTTGGGTGGTCACCAAACTTTGCACTTATTTTATTTTTGGTACTGAATTTTACTTTTTTTCATATGGGTAACCCAACTTTAATTTTATTTTATCCAATGGTCACCCGGTGCCTGCATATCAACGTGGCAACTGGAAGCCGAATATTCTAATAATATTCGTCAGGTCATCAAGCCAACTCAGATTGGTGATTGAAACAAAATCAATTAAAGTTTAGTATCCAAAATGAAATAAGTTCAAAGTTTGATGACCACCGAAATAATTACCTATTAATCAACCTCTTGTCAAAAAAATATATTTAAATATATTTAATTTAAATTTAAAAATCCATTTAACCAATGTATTTCTCAATATATAGTATTATGTATATTGATAATATATAAATATTTATGAATAATTTAATATGATATTTATTAACTGCAGATAAAATAGATGATCAATAAATAATTATTCAGTTAAATAATAAATGAGAATTTTATTTATATTATTTATAATTTATTTATATTAAAATATTTCAAATTTTTTTGAGATATTAATTGTTATTTTGAATACAGTATTTATTAATTAAAATTATAAAATAATAATTTTTATATTATTAACTTAATTAAGGTAGAAAGCACAAATTTAAAAATTTTTATTTAAACTAATTAATTTTAGTTTTAAACTAACAATAAAAGTTTTTAATATTCACTTGAAAATATTTTATTTATTTGTATAGTTTTGAATAATATCTATTTAAAATTAAAATAAAATTATCTTTGCATAATTAATTTTTTTTGACTATTTAATTATGAATTTTAAATTTTTAAAAATATTTTCTTTGTATTATAGTTTTGAATAATGTTAATTTAAATTTAAAATAAAATGTACATTTCCATAATCAATTTTTTAATGATGTAATTAAGAATTTCAAATTTTTACAATTTGCAATGTAGAATTCATTATATTTTATAAATGTTTTTTCATAATCTAAATTTTTATGATTTTATAAATATTAAAATATTTTTAATTTTATTTTATATTATTTTTATTTTTATTTTTTAAAAAAATTATTTATTCATAAAAAATTGTAAAATAATATTTTTATTATTTTGAGTTATTGTATATGAATTTTTTAATATAGGTCAAAAAAATTTTTTTGACGATATTAATTAATTAGTTAAATGTATTGGTGGTCATCAAACTTCCCATTTATTTCATTTTTGGGTACTAAATTTTAATTGATTTCATTTCAGTCACCAATCTGAGTTGGCAGATAACTTGTACATTGATGTGGCAAATATTCTAAGAATATTCTGTTTCCAGCTGTAACGTTGACATGCAGGCACCGGGTGACCACCGAATAAAATAAAATTAAAAGTTGGATTATTTCTATGAAACAAATTAAAGTTCAGTACCCAAAATGAAATAAGTGTAAAGTTTGGCGACCACAGAAATATTTAACTCGTAAATAGTAAGTAAATTTGCCAAGTTGACACTTACCATTCTATCTTGCCAAGTTGACACTTACCATTTTATCTGATATATACATACACATACATAGTGGATTTGTAGCACACATTAATTGAAAAATGCAAAAGGCCATTAGATTTAGTTTTAAATTAAAATTATACATTTCTATTCTGAACATGTTATTTAGAAGTGGTAGCTCACTTCATCAGTATCCTCATAGTAGGTTTGGGTGATAGTGACATAAAGTGATGTGAGGTGTCACATATGCAATAATAATAACATAATAAAAAATTAAACCTTCATAAAATTTTATTATCTTGACGTCTACCCGTTTTTTTATAGGTTAAGAGAGCATAGCTCACTTTAATTTGTGTGGTGTTAAAATGTGAGTATTTATAAATATATAACTTAACGAAAAGCAAAATTTATAAATTACAAATATTTGAATATGGTATAAAAATAAAAATAAAAAATGCACGAATTATTTCAATATAAAAATCTTTCAATGTAATATAATAAAAAAATTAATTGAATAATCGGTAATTAATATAAATATAAAAAAATTCACTCATTAAATGATAAAAAATTAAAAATATAAAGTTGTTAATTTTAAAAATTTAAAATTTTAAAAACTAAAGTAAATATAATTAGAAATATAAAAGATAAAAATATAAAAAATAAATACTTATTATTCTGTTGTGAAGTGAAAAATATAAAATATAAAAATTAAAATAAATATAATAAAAATATGAAAAGTTATAAGATATTAAAAAATTAATGCTCATTAATATTTCATAAAACAAAAAATTAGAAAAATAGTAAAATTGCCATATGGCAAAAATTGTCTTACATGACAAAACTTATATCTTTAACTTTTATATATTTTATAGAAATTGAGATCCACGTATTTATTAGATACTAAAGAGAGTATATATATGTTTTGATTAATTATACACATCTAAGCTTCAATGATGATTAGTATTAGTTCTTCCCAAACATTTGTTATTAATCACTGCCAATTATCTTTTAGATCGCGGTAATGATTCTTTAATGTATCTTTCTATTTAATTTACTTTGTTTTATTTTTTTTTTTACTTTTAATAAATACAGATTTCTATTTTTGTGGTAAAAATTTGAAATTTCTTTTATGTAATTTTTACCTTTCATGGGATTTAATTCCTTCAAGAAATTTGATTTCTTCATCGTAAAAATTTTGCCAAATTTTCTATAATTGAACTCGTTTTAAGACTACAGAATCAATTTATGATAAATTATAGCCATGTAGAGAAGCTTAAGGATCATCGAATTACAAATTAAAAAATTTCTGTCAACGCAGTGAAGAACAATAACAGTAAATTTTACAATAGTGAAACTTTCTTTTGCTATTTTTTAATTATAATTTTATTTCAATTATCCTTTCATCAAAATTTATCTTTAATTAGTTTTTCATGAATGAATGAATTATTTGTTTGTCTCTCTAAAAAATAACTTTGACATACTTTGAATAAATAGTTATTAAATAAAGGGATAACAGTCTCATTTATCCTCAAATATTTTCAAATTTTTTATTTAATTATATCTTTTAAATCCTATCAATTTATCATATAAATTTTTCAATTTGTTTCAATTCTATCCACTTTTCTACTAATGATTTAAATGTAATTTTTAAAATTACGATAAAATCCTTTTAAAATTCAATTACACACTTAATTTTTTTTTCTAAATCATAGAAAACCCAATTGACGAGTTTGTTTAAAAACTGAAATAATTTTTAAAATTATTTAATGATTTTATTAAATATAAATAAAATTATTTATAAAATTAAATTTAATGTGTTTATCATTATTAAATATAAATAAAATTATTTATAAAATTAAATTTAATGTGTTTACTTTCAAATTTTACATTCTTAAATTTGTAAAATTAGTTATAATTAAATGAAATTCTAATAAAATTGTCACGACCCAAACCCATAAGTCATGATCGGCGCTAGGGAACGAAAATTCACACGAATCCAGAACCTGTAGCAAGCCTAAAACTTAATATTCATGCATAACATAATCACAAATTTACCATAGAATTAAAAACTTTTAAACTGAATAACATTATCCTTATATAACATCATGCTAGAACATTTAAATATACAACCCGAAAGCATAACATCTGCTAATGTTAACTTAACACACTATAACAATAACGTACTACTACTGCATCATCTAAAATAATACAAATAACAGTTAAATCAAGATTTATATAAATCAGTTGGTGAAGAATGAGTCTGGCGAAGAGGATGACTATGGGAGACCTGAAGAAAGAAATCCTGAAAAATAATTGAGGGGAATCAGACCTCACTGAGTGAATTATTATTATGTATATACATACAACCTAAAGATATAAACACTCAAGCACTATAATAATATTTATATATATTTAATTTATACACAAATTCCATGCAGATGATCAAATGTATTGTCATGCCAATACAACTGGACATAGATGGACACAAATGGAGACAAATGGAGGATTGGAGCGGAACTCTAAAATTTCCCGTAACCTTAAACATTGTGCCTTATTGACCATTTGGATCACTTAAATCCAAATAATATTTATCTTATCCAATTGGATAGTGAACTGGCCCCGAAATATTGAAAGGTCAACCAAGCTACTGCAGCCTCGTTACCGGCATGACTGGCCCCGAGACACTAAAAGGTCAACCAAGCATCTACAGTCTTGCCACTGGCATGACTGGTTCGGAGACACTGAAAGATCAACTGAGCTCCTGCAACCATACCCCTCTTGATCAATAATCTCATTAAGACATTTTAACTATATATCCATGCCATATAATCTCATATCAAATCAAAATTCATATCCTACTCATCTAGCGTACTGGTGCACACACAGTTCTGGTGTAGCCCACTAGGCAGCATGTTCTACTACTATGCTCCAACAATATCACAATAAAATAACAAAACCATATTAATATATAAATAGTATCCAAATAAAAAATCCAATATTTACATTTATATACTCCCTAGTATTTATATCATTTATTTATATATATGATAATAACCATATTAACAATACCATAATTATCACAAAGCAAATAATGGTCTAATCCAACATGTCATATTCGTTTCACATTAACATCAACATATGGATGCTGGGTAAAAATTTCTATATGAAATGCATACATATAGTAATAACTCATAGGTGGAATGTGCTCCTTGGTGCTGACTCGACTAGCGTCGTCCTGAAGATCCTGCTTCTGGTGTAGCTATAGAAAAATATAAAAGATAAATGGGATTAAAATTCTATTCTTATATATTCTAGATTTCTAAGGAAGAGACTCGGTCTAAGACATAATTATAATTAAATTTAATAATAAATACATACTGATGTCACATTTTACGAAAAAATATACCGAAAATTCGGTAGAGTCTCCTTTATAAAACGGACATCTCTCTACTAAAAGTAAAGTCATTCATGCATAAAACAATACTTCTATATTTTTCACAACCCAATAACTCGAGTTGGGCCCCCGAACTATACTTTATACCTAACCGAGAGTCAATACAGTCACAAATATATAAATAATATTATTTCATAATAATTTTCAAAAATTCTGAAAAAATTATTAAAATTAATGAATCATTAAAATTGACTTAAAAATACCTTAAAATGATATTTGAGGCTAAAAGGATTTATTTTGATGAGTTGAGACTATTTAAATGGAAATAGAGTAATTTCCACTAAAATACTTCCGGGATTTTTAATTTAACATGCATAAGAAATCAATCCTAACTCTAGTTATGGAAATTAATCCTCATAATATATATTATTTATTAAAAATAAAACTATAAATTTTCAAGTTGGTCACTATTTTTCACCGCTACGAGTGGGACCTACCAGATTATTTTTTATCGGAATCACTATCTACACGATCCAAATATACTAATATTCTCACAATATTATGGAGAGTCCAAATATATGCTTAAGTACAAAATCTAATGGTCAGATTATTAGATCGGGGGTTAAAACTAAAAATTTACCGTTAAAAATTTCGATAAATTTAAAACGATATATAACACACAGACACGTGGTTGGTGTTTATAGACTTCTGACAATGAGAGGAACTCGTTGGTGGTAGTGGTGTTAGCTAATGGTCGCCGGAAAAAGAGATCTACCACCGGAAGTGGACTGTCAAAAGTTCAGAGGCTTACCAGCACAAATCCAGACCTTCTTAGATGAAACCAAAAATACCAACATGTAGGGGATGATGAAAAGTATTTGTGGTTGAAATTTCGTGATGATCGGAGGTGGTTTGGCCGGTGAACGGAGAGGAAAAGCTGTCGGATGCTACAGTGACAGGTTGCAGAGAAGTTCAAGGACTGAAATGAACTTCTGCAGCTTGTCTTCATATAGGCGGCATGATGGAAAATATCCACTCCGGTGCCCGCATTTTCAACCAAAGTTCACTTCAGTCCTCCCTCTTTATTATTTTCAAACATGTCATCTTCTCCAATTATTTTATACATACATACATATATATATATATATATATATTAAAAAATACTATTAATATGAACAACAATATTTATAAAAGAAAAATATTTATACCAAAATAATACCTAACTTTTAAATTTTATCACTAATTATATACATACACAAAATATATATAAATACATTCTCTTAATAATTATTAAAAATACTCATTTAATAATAATTTTATAAAAATAATAATTAAAACTCAAATCCATATTTTAAGTTAATAAGGAAAATATGGGTCATTAGAATCTTTTCTCCTTACAAAAATTCGTCCTCAAATTTTAATAAAAAGAAAAAAAAGGTACAAGGTTTCACTGAGGAAAAAGATAAGCGTATACCACTCGCATCTCTGCCTCAGTCTCTTACGTGTATTCTTCAATATTGTTGTTCCTCCATAAGACTTTGACCATTGGAATCTGTTTAGAACTAACTGACGAACTTGATAGTCAACAATTGCAACTGGTTCCTCCTTATAAGTTAAATCTTCATACACTTCCACACTCTGGGGTTGCAAAATATGCGAAGGATCTAAAATATATTTTCTGAGCATCGATACATGAAACACTGAATGCACTTGAGACAAATTTGAAAGTAAAACCAACCGATATGCAACCATACCAACTCTCTCTAGAGTCTCGAAAGGCCCTATATATATCGGTACCAACTTTCCTTTCTTACCAAATCTTATAACACCCTTCATTGGTAATACCTTCAAAAACACATAATCCCCAACTTGGAATTCCACATCCTTTTACTTTAGGTCGGCATAGTTTTTCTGCCTACTAGCTGTCATTTCCAATCTTCTTCTAATCAAAGCAATCTTCTCGGATGTATCCTTAATATTTTCTGGTCTGGTTAGCTCTCTTACACTAACTTCATTCCAGCACAGAGGGGACCTACACTTTCTTCCATACAAAGCTTCATAGGATGACATCTCAATACTACTGTGATAACTCTTACTATAAGCAAATTCTACTAATAGCAAATGATCATCCCAACTAACTCCAATATCTATTACACACATTCTCAATATATCCTCAAGTGTTTGGATCATTCTCTCTGACTGACCATCCGTTTGAGGATGAAAAGAAGTGCTAAAATCAAGTCTGGTACCTAATGCTTCCTATAATTTCTGCTAAAACTACGAACCTCTATCAAAAACTATAGAAACAGGCACCCCATGAAGACACACAATGTGCTTGATATACAATTTAGCCACTGAATAAACAACTTTAACTGGCAGAAAGTGAGTTGATTTTGTTAACCTATCCACTATCACCCAAATGGAATCATATCCATCCTCGGAACGAGGTAACCCTTTTACAAAGTCCATGGTAATTCTCTCCCATTTCCACTTAAGAATAGGAAGAGGCTGAAGTTTTTATAAAGGTTTCTAGTACTTTACTTTTACTTGCTGACATGTCAAACACTTGGAAACAAATTCTACTATATCATTCTTCATTCTAGCCCACTAATAAATATCCTTTATGTTGTGGTATATCTTGGTATAACCAGGATGTACACTATAAGCTACATAATGAGCTTCCTCCAAGATATCTTCTCTCAAATTGTCCACATTAGGAATTCCACTAATCCACAAAATACCTTCATCATCAACATTAAAATCAGTAAATTTTTCTTCACAAACTTTCTCCATAAGCTTTAACAATTCAGAATCTCAGCTTTGAGCTGCCTTGATCCTATCCCTTAATATCGATCTAACTCTGAACTGGGCTCACAATCCCTCTGACTTGGTTATCTTTATCCTCAATTTTTGGTCTATTAACTTGTGCATCTCTTGGATCAAAGGTCTTCTTCTTACACTAATATGAGCAAGACTATCTGAAGACTTCCTACTCAAAATATTTATACATTAGCTTTGCCTGGGTGGTACAAAACATCATAATCATAGTCTTTCAAAAGTTCCAACCATTTTTTTTATCTCAAATTTAGGTCTCTTTACTGAAAATGTACTTCAAACTCTTGTGGTCAGTGAAAATCTCACATGTTACACTATACAAATAATGTCTCCAAATCTTGAGAGTAAAGATAACATCAGCCATCTTTAAGTTATGACTATAATAGTTCTGCTCGTGCTTCTTCAATTATCTGGAAGCATAAGCTACTACTCTACCATTCTGCATCAATACACATTTTAGGCCAACTCTAGAAGCATCACAGTACACAATAAACTTGTCTACTCCATTAGGCAATGTTAACACTGGTGCTATAGTCAACTTCTCCTTCAGTAGTTGAAAGTTATTTTCATATGCTCCTGACTACACAAACTTCATATTCTTCTGAGTTAGGCGGGTCATAGGTGCTGCAATCCTTGAGAAATCCTGAATAAATCTTCTATAATACCCTGCCAAACCTAAAAAACTCTGAATCTCCATAATTGATATCGGTCTAGGCCATTTAGATGCTACCTCAATCTTCTGTGGATCTACTTGAATACCATATTTAGAAACTACATGCCCAAAGAATGGAACAATTTCAAGCCAAAAATCACACTCAGAGAACTTAGCATAAAACTGATATTCCCTTAGTGTCTGCAATACTGTTGTTAAAGTGATACACATATTTTTTCATACTCTTCAAATACACTAATATATCATCAATGAATACTAGCATAAATTAATCCAAAAATGTTCTGAACACCCTATTCATCAACTCCATAAAAGCTGTTGGTGCATTGATCAATCCAAAAGACACCACAATAAACTTATAATGACCATATCTAGTATGGAACATTGTTTTAAAAATTTCTGCTTCTTTGGTCCACAACTGGTGATAACTCCATCTCAAGTCAATCTTAAAGAATAACTGTGCACCCTGAAGTTGATCAAATAAATCATCTATCCTCGAAAGTGGATACTTGTTCTTGACAGTCACCTTGTTCAATTCTCTATAGTCAATGCATAATCTGAGTGTACCATTCTTCTTCTTTACAAACAACATTGGTGCACCCCAAGGAGAAGTGCTGGGTCTAATGAAACCCTTATCCAATAACTCTTATAATTTCTCATTCAACTCTTTTAACTCTGTATGAGTCATCCTATAAGGTGGCATAGAGATAGGAGTTGTGCCTAGATCCACATCAATAGAAAATTCTCTCTGTGTGAGGTGATAAACCCGACAATTCATTAGAAAAGGCATCAAAAAACTCATAAGCTATAGGAATATTCGAAATGGAATTATGTTATGCTACTATATTCTTGACTAAAGCTAAATATCCTTGACACCCCTTTTTAAGCATCTTTCTTATCGTAATGACGGAGATAAGATTCTAAGGTATCACCTAAGAACTTGAATTCTTCCTTACCAAAAATTTTGAAAATCACCACTTTACTACAATAATCTAAAGTGGCATAATGTTGAGATAACCAATCCATTCCTAAGATCACATTAAAATCAATCACATCAAGCAACACTAAATCTACTGGCAACTCTTTGCCCTCTACTAACACAGGACATCTAAGAAAATATAACATCAGTGTCCAATGAATCACTCAAAGGTTTGGCAACTGATAAAGGAGTCGTCATCCTCATAGCTTACCAACTCATCTTTGAAGCAAAAATAGGAGATACAAAAGAATGGGTAGCACCAAGATCAAATAAAACTCTAGCCTCAAGGTAATATACTAGAAGTATATCTGTTACTACTATATTGGATGTCTGAGCATCTTGATGAGTGAGGGTGAAAACCCGAGCCTATTCTCTACCTCCCTATTGACTAGTAATAGTCTGACCAAAGCCTCTAGTACTGCCTCTACCTTCTTTACCTCAGCCCTATTGGCCTATAAACTTAGTACCCTGATATTGGAGTGGTGGTGGCTGAAACTGTGCTTAAGTTACACTAGCTGTAGAAGACTGAGGAAACTGCTACTGAAAACCCAACTGAGGACATGATCTAGCATAGTGCCCTGTAGGGGTGTAATCGAGCCGAGTCGAGTCGACACACTGCCAAGTTCGAGCTCGGCTCGATTAAATAATTATTATACTCAAGCTCGACTCGGCTCGACTCGATTAATTATATAAATTTTTTAAATTTTAAAATATATATTAAAATATTTAAGCTCGACTCAAGTTTAAACTTGACTCGATATGTGACTCGACTCGGTTCGATAAGATATTATTATAATTATATTAAAATAAAAGGATAAAATAATAAATATGCACAAACTTGATTAAACTCGATCAAGCTCGATTAAGCTCGCGAGCCTATTGAGTCAAACATTAAGGAGCTCGAGCTCGACTTGATAACCTACTCAAGTAGCTCGAGCTCGAGCTCAACTCGATTATTATCGAGTCAATTTTGAGTTTTTTTCGAATCCATCCCGAGTAGCTCGCGAGTCGGCTTGACTCAGTTACACCCCTAATGCTCTGTCTGTCCACATCTAAAGCATGCTTCCAGAGTCATATAACATGGTCCCTGATGGACTCTGCCATAAGTCTGACAAATATTAGTTACATATCCCATACTACCACACCCCGAACTCTAACTACTACTACTGCTAGTAGCACTTGAACCAAATCTGGTAGGTCTATGGACCCACTGCAACCATGTCTACCACTCCTAATCTCTCTGTTGAAATACAAGATGCATAAGTGGTACAGCCTGAGGAATAACTACTACACCCTGCTAAACTCCTTGTGCATCAGCTACATCATCAAAACCCTGAGCCGCAGGCCCCTCATCCTGTTGTCTATGGTGACTAATAACCCCTCTAAGTCTACTCCTATGCCTAGCTGGCTGTACAGGGGGTGGAGCCTCATTCTAATAAGACTCTCCGTCATCGGCCTCATCAACCTGTGGAGCGGCTCGTGCTCTCCTCATACTGAAATGAAAAGAAAAGAAATAAAACACAATTCAGGCAACAAACAGATATCCTAACGGTTATGTAGGAATCTAAAAGTAAAGAAGACTTTTCAAGGATATAGTCGAACCTGATTGCTGTAATAGTTTCAAAGAAAACTCAAACTCTAACAACCTAGGTTATACAATACTAAACCTAGGCTCTGATACCAACTCTATCACGACCAAAACCCAAGAGTCATGACCAGTTCTAGGGAACGAGAATTCACACGAATTTGAAACCCTTAGCAAGCCTAAAAGTCAACATTCATACATAACATAATCACAAATTTACCTCAGAATTAAAAACTTATAAACTGAATAACATTATCCTTATATAGCATTATGCTAGAACATTTAAATATACAATCCGATAGCTTAACATCTGCTAAGGTTAACTTAACATACTACAAAAATAACGTATTATTACTGCAGCATCTAAAATAATATAAATAACAGTTAAATTAAAATTTACATAAGTCAACCGGTGAAGAATGAGTCCGCGAAGAGTACGACTATGGGAGGCCTGAAGAAAGAAATCCTAAAAAATAATTGAGGAGAATTATAACTCACTAAGTGAATTATTATTATATATATACATATAACCTAAGAATATAAACACTCAAGCATTATATAATATTTATATATATTTAATTTATACACACATTCCATACAGATGATAAAATGTATTATCATACCAATACAACTGGACATAGATGGACACAAATGGACATAAATGGAGGATCGGAGCGGAACCCTAAAATTTCTCGTAACCTTAAACATTGTGCCTCATTAGCCATTTGGCCCTCTTGAATCCAAATAATATTTATCGTATCCAATTGGACAGTGGACTGGCCCCGAGATACTAAAAGGTCAACCGAGCTACCTCAATCTCGTTGCCGGCATGACTGGCCTAGAGACACTGAAAGGTCAACCGAGCTTCTGCAGTTTCGCCACTGGTATGACTGGCCTCGTGACACTGAAAGGTCAACCGAGCTCCCGCAGCCATACCCCTCTCTATCAATAATCTCAATAAAATATTTTAACTATATATCCATGTCATATAATCTCATATCAAATCAAAATTCATATCCTACCCATCTAGAGTACTAATGAGCACACAATCCTAATGTAGCCTACTAGGCAGCATGTTCTACTATTATCCTCCAACAATATCACAATAAAATAATAAAAAATTAATATTAATATATAAATATCACAATAAAATAACCCATATTAATATATAAATAGCAACCAAACAAAAAATCCAACATTTACATTTATATACTCACAAGTATTTATATCATTTATTTATATATATGTAATAATAACCATATTAACAATACCATAATTATCATAAAGTAAATAAAGGTCTAACGCAACATGTCATATCCATTTCACATTAACATCAACATATGGATGCTGGGTAAGAATTTCTATATGAAATGCATACACATCAACATATGGATGCTGGGTAAGAATTTCTATATGAAATGCATACACATAATAATAACTCACAAGTGGAACGTGCTCCTTGGCGCTGACTCGACTGGTCCTGTCCTGAAGATCCTGCTCCTAGTATAGCTATAGAAAAATATGAAAGATAAATGAGATTAAAATTCTATTCTTATACATTCTAGATTTCTAAGGAAGATACTATATGTAAGACAAAATTCTAATTAAACTTAATAATAAACACATACTAATGTCAAGTTTTATAAAAAATCTACCAAAAAGTTGGCAGAGTCTCATTTATAAAACGGACATCTCTCTATTAAAAGTAGAGCCATTCCTACATAAAACAACACTTCTATAATTTTTACAACCTAATAACTCGAGTTGAGCTCCTGAACTATACTTTATGCCTGACCGAGAACCATGCAATACAATCACAAACATATAAATAATATAATTTCATAATAATTTTCAAAAATTCTAGAAAATTATTAAAATTAATGAATCATTAAAACTGAATTAAAAACACCTTAAAATGACATTTGAGGCTAAAAGGATTTATTTTGATGAGTTGAGACCATTTAAATGGAAATAGAGTAATTTCCACCAAAACACTTCCGGAATTTTTAATTTAAAATTCATAAGGAATCAAACCTAACTCTAGTTACAGAAATTAATCCTAATAATATATACTATTTATTAAAAATAAAACTATAATTTTTCAGGTTGGTCACTATTTTTCACTGCTACGGGTGGGACCCACCAGATTATTTTTTACCGGAATCATTATCTACATGATCCGAATATACTAATATACTCACAATATTATAGAGAGTCCAAATATATGCTTAAATAAAAAATCTAACGGTCGGATTATTATATCGGGTTAAAGCTAGAAATTTACCGTTAAAAATTCTGATAAATTCAAAACGACAACATCCAGATATGTGGTTAGTCTCTACGAACTCCTGATGATGAGAGGAACTCACTGGTGGTGGTGGTGTTGGCTGATGGTACCGAAAAAAGAGATCCGCCTTCGAAAGTGGACTGTTGAAACTTCAGAGGCTTGCCGGCGCAAATTCAGACCTTCTCAGACGAAACCAAAAATACTCTCATGTAGGGGATGATGAAAAGTATCTGTGGTTTAAATTTCATGGTGAATATCCACTCCAGTACCTGCATTTTCTATCAAAGTTCACTTCAGTTCTCCCTCTTTATTTCTGTTAAACATGCCATCTTCTCCAATATATATATATATATATATATATATATATATATATATATATAATAATAATAATAATAATTATTATTATTATTATTATTATTATTATTATTATTATTATTATTATTATTATTATTATTATTATTATATTAAAAAAATACTAATAATATTAACAATAATATTTATAAAAGAAAAATATTTATACCAAAATAATACCCAACTTATAAATTTTATCACTAATTATATACATACACAAAATATAAATAAATACATTCTCTTAATAATTATTAAAAATACTCATTTAATAATAATTTCATAAAAATAATAATTAATACTCAAATCCATATTTTAAGTTAATAAGAAAAATACGGGTCATTACAAAAATAACTTACATTTACATATTATTTTAATATCATTATATCTATATTTGCTTTAAAAAGAAAAAGTTCTAATTTTTATCATCTTTATTTTCTAAATTATTTTTATTCCTTTATTGTATTACTACTTAATAGTATAATATTTGATTAGATTATTATTTTTATCAAATAAAATATTAATTTGTATTCTAATTTTGCATCAAAGAGAATATTATATGATACAATAAAAATTTATTTCAAATGAATTTTATAAAATATCAATTTAAACCATACATATAAACTCAATTGTAAATAAATTCTATTTAAGTCTTTTAGAAGTGCAATAAATTTACAAGTGAAATTGAAATAAATATTATTACACTTTCAAAATTTTTTTAAATAGAATTCATTTACAAATAAATTTTAAATAGAATTTATTTACAAATAAATTTTATAAAATTCATTTTAAATAATTTTTTTATTTTTCATATAATATCTTATTTGATATAAAATTAGAATTCAATTTAATATTTTATTTGAGAAAAATATCAATTTAAACAAATATTTCACCATAAATTATAAATACAATAAAGGAATAAAAGCATTTTAGAAAAAAAATGATAAAAATTAGAACTTTTCATTCTCACGACAAATATAGATATAATGACATTGAAATAATTTGTATATTTACTCTATTTTGTTAGAATTTTATTTTTAATTATAACTAATTTCACGAATTTAAAATTTAAAATTTGAATACACACATTAAATTTAAATTTATAAATAAATTATATAGTATTTGTTGGAAAATTGATTTATATTTAAATTAAGTAATTTTAAAAATTATTTTAGTTTTTATTTAAACTTAGTTTTTTTTGTGAAAATAAAAAAAGCTTAATTGGGTAATTAAATTTAAAAGGATGTTATTGTAATTTTAAAATTATATTTAAATCCTTAGTAGAAAATTAGATAAAATTAAAACAAATCGCAAAATTCATATGATAAATTGATGCGATTTAAAGGATAAGATTAAATAGAAACTTTTAGTATAGTTGAAGATAAATGAAACTATGATCCTTTAAATAAATCAGTAAATGATTAAGGTGAATTCATATGTTTCTTTCTCAATTTTTACTTTTTTTAAAATTTTTTTGCATTTGATAATTCTAGTATCAAATTTAAATATATATATATATATATACACACACACATACACATTTTTTATCTTATAGAATTTAGTTTCATTCACATTTAGAACATGTCATATATGTTGGTTTATAGTAAGGAATGCACATCAACTCTATGTTTACTTAAATAACTCAATTTTATGGTTACTTATATCTGTAACTAAATCTTACATATCTTTGGCAAAAACAAGTTTCATTTTACTCATTTTGGGTCAATTTAAGTGGCTTAAGTATTTATATGGGTGTTGACTGTTGACATACTTTTGGTTGAGGTTAGGTTATAAAATTTTATGCTTAAGTCTATTTTATTGCAGACACTGGCCACAGAGGCACCTCCTCAGTACTACTAAGGCACTCAATGTATTGAGGCATCTCCTCAGTGATGAGGCACCTCTTCAAAAAATTGAGGCATTGTTTCAGCACACTGAGGCACTATCAGGTCGATCAGGCATCGTTTGTTCAACTTGCAGAGGCCTTATGCACTCGAAATAACTTAATTTCAATCCAAAATCAATATATTTTCAACCACAATGTTTCAGAACTTACTGAAACACTTGTTTAACTTATTTTTACACATTTGTAGCATAATTCTAATGTAAATTATTCCATCTTTAGAATTCAAAATCAAGAATTATTATTAACCAAAGAACAACAATTGAAGAAAAGAATTTGTTCATATAAGGTGATAGAACTTCACTTATTAAATTTCTAGCAATAGTCCAATCTCAGCTCCCTCTCCCCTTTTTCTTCTTCTTCCCCGTTTCTTCTTTTTCTTGTTCTTCTTCTTCCTCTAACGTTTTCTCTCTCTCTCTCTCTTTTTTTTTTTAATTTTACTGTAACAACTCTCCTCTTCCAAGTTTAAATTTTTTTTTTTTTAATTTCAGTCCTTAAACTCTTCACTTCTTCATCTTTAGTCTTTCCTTAACTTTCTTTAATTTAATTCAATCTTACTCCTTTTTCTTTTCAATTTAATATTTTAATTGAGTTATTCCCCACCAAAATATATAATAAATATTACTACTTAATCACACCTACTAGTCATTTCGAGGTCACGAATATTACAAAAAATATAACCCTAAATTCTTGAGTTCTTAATAATTCTAATATCTTATATAATACACCACCAAAATACAAAATTAAAACCTGCCAATCACTTAAATGAAAGATTAGTTACCGAAAGAAAATCAATTAAATTTTAATACTAAAAAATTAATAAATACAAAATTTGTTGACCACTGCAATATTTAACTCCAAACTACATAAATTTCATAAAGGAACTTTTGTGATTATTTTTCACGTATATTTTATATTTCTTTAATTAATTAGAGAATTATTTTATCCTCTATGAATATAGCATCTTAAATTATTATATTTAGATAATTTACTACTTATTTTGATGTGAATTTGTTTGTTTAGGGGCTTATGCATTTGGCCAGGAAATTTCTTAATAAATAGGATACATACGGTATGAATGCTAAAAGTCAAACTTTTTCTAGTGGGAGTGGGACAGCTGTACCTTGCCCATGATCAATCCGAATCTACTCATACACTTGAACAAGGAACAAGTCTACTCATACGCTTAAACAAGGGATTGGCTACATTGTTCAAGAAAAACTAAAATTAATCGATATATAAAAACTAAGTAACGTTTTGAATTTAAATTTTAATATATACTGTCACTTTTAAATTAATTGTTCAAAAATTTTTCCATTTTTATAATAACAGTCAAATTAAATTAAATTAATTTAAAGAAAAAAAAAAAAAGCAAACTTGTGAACGGCCTTCCCTTTTTCATGTTTTATTTATTTTTTTTGAGGAATTTTTCATATTTTATTTAGTTTCTTTTTGCAATATTCTTACATTGCCTTGCACGATCTCGTTAGAAAATAGGATACAGGCTATTGTAATCTTTTTAAAATAATTATGAAAGATTCAAGAAGGTGAGGTTGAATATTTGCCCTTGAATTCTTTTGAAAAATAAAATTATAGATTTTCTTTTTGACATGAATAAAATTAAAGATTAATTTTTTTTTTTAAATATTATGGCTTGTGATCATGAAAATGCTAAGCAAGAAACGATATTATAACAATAAACACATTTTAATGGAAAAAAAATTATGAATTAAATTAAATCCATTAAATTTATTAGGTTCAGAAATGAAAAATTTCAAGAAATTTATAAAACTTCTAAAAATTATTTTTTATTCAAATTATTATTTTTAAATATATGTGTTTTAAATGTTTATAAATAAATATAAATAATATTTAATTTAAAGTAGATATATGTATTCTAACCAATTTAGTCTAACAAAAAAAATAATGCATATTTCTCTATATATAATATGGGAAAAGGGCCAAATTTGACCCTGAACTTTCTCCCAAATTTCACATTGGACCTCTTTGTTTTGTTTAGGCTAAAATAGATCTTAATGTTTTTTTTTGGGTCCACATTGGACCCTCCGTCCATAACACCGTTAAAAAAAAAACTTGGTAATGACACCGTTAAGAGGTGATATATGTGTGTATAGTATAAATGTTGATTAAGCATTATAATATAGACACTTTTTTTAGTTGTTATTATTGGGTTTCGGGTTAGTCACGCAATAGAAAAAATTTTTTTTTTAACACTATGTAATATAGACACTTTTTTTAGTTGTTATTGTTGGGTTTCGGGTCAGTCACGCAATAGAAAAATAAAATTTTTAACACCCAAAAACCATTCCAAGATCCATGTAGTTCATATTAAATCAATGAAACCAAGTTTAGAATCTTACTAAGATGAGTTCAAAGGCAAGATTGTATGAAGGAAGAGAGGAGGTTCACTTCGATGATACCCTACCTCGAGCTTTTTATTTTCTTTTATCGGAATATAGACGCAACTAAAGAGTAACGTCCTCTACCGGTATCCACACAAACAGTACAGCCAAAAATAATATGGTGTGCTAGCACCTTCCTCACTATTTTTCTCTCTATGTATTTCTTTCTCAAAGAACATATCTATTGTGAATAATGATGTGCAGGCAATGATATGTGTATATCTATACACATCTCATCTAGGGTTTCCATAGTCATTCATAGATACCAAAACTACTTTTTGGTTTATCTCTATCTATAAGAGATTTAATTTTAATTTATAATTTAATTATGATAACATTTACCATAAATAAATTAAAAATACATACACATAATAGAGAAAATATCTTATATCTATTTTAGGCCTATTTTATGTGTGTGACTCTGTAGGTTCACATAACGTTGGCAATGGGCCTCCGATTCCATTGGTAGCCCATAAGTAATAAGTAGCCTCTAGCAAGACATTATGACTACCTAAGTCATGTGAAGGTCAGTAATCCGACATAACCTATTTAACAATAATATTACAGTCCTTTTGTCACATGATATCCTTGATTGAACATAAGGTATGGTTAATGTCATCCTTAATAATTTAATCATATTATTTCTCAATCTCAATTAGACTGAAGTTGATAACTCCTTATCAACTTTTTTCAAGCATGGCCATGCATTTATATTCAGTTTAATTTATCGAGAGGCCCTTAGATATCATCCTCATGATTAGTGAGAGACAAATTCCTTCTTAATCACTCATACTCCTCATATGATTCATTTTATATCCAACCACAATCTATTATATCATCATGTTAAAGATAACGTTAGAATGTGTCAAAATATAAAACTCATCATGCAGGACTCTATGATGATCTTAGGTTAGAGGACTACAGTAACATCTTTGTGATGAGAATTACTCATGATAATTATCCATGTAGTATTCTCAGAGTGGGTTATTCCAGTACATCCTATGTACCTATGACTTGACTTTGTATTTTGTATACATGATCAGTAAAACATGATCATCAGTCAACCTTATACTAGTCTTTATTCATAATAATGACCGACTAGGGATGGTTTAGAATATAACTCATTTACCATCTAAGAGTTTTACTATCAAGTCACACACTTGATGATCTTAGACAGAGCTAAACATTCATGGAATTCAATAGAGTAAATTTGATAAAAAAATATTTCTTTATTATTATAATGTAAAAACAACAAAGTCATAATATAACCACAGTACTATTGTCCTAGGGCACATCACTAACAGTTATGAAATCCTAGCTTTCTTGATCTTTAGAAAAATGTTTTCTTGACAATTCTCTAGTCCTTGAATATTAAATAACATAATTATATTTATTATATTCAATTTTTGTTTGGCCATTCACATGCTTATATAATCAAACTTATTATTATATACTATTGTGTTCTTTTGTACCAACATTTACAGTATAAGAGGAGCATCATGTTTCTTAATCTATTTAATATGTAAAAAAAAAGATTTAGTGATACAATCCTCTAGTTATCTAACAATTAGGAACTGTAATAATCTATTAGAACCGTTGCTCAAAGATCTATCTAGCATAAACTGGAAAAGAATTAGAACCCAATAGCTATCTAACAGCTAAGAACTCTAATTATCAAAGGGTTAAATTCGCAATACGCTCGAAGCAAATTCGAAGATAGCTCTCATAAGAACTTAAGAAAATTCAAATTTGAATTTGAAAATAATCAATATCAATCTAGTATGAAAAATAATATTTTTACTAGTATTTATAGACTTGTAATCCTAAACCTAAGCTGATTCCAAAAGATAACTCTTTAAGAATAAACAACTACACTCCTAATTAGACACAAATCCTAATTAATAAAGAAAACTCCTATTTAAATACAAAAATTGGATAAATAATAATTATCGAGACACAGGCGTGTCACTGAACATTCATGCCATGTAGTCATTGTGATAAACTGGCAGAATGATAAATTATTATTACGTCTTCTATCCATTATTTTGTAAACTCATTCCAATAACTCCAAAACTTACTGCACCGCATCATTTCCCTCAAGGTAGAGAAAATTCGTCCTCGAATTTTGCCCAAATATTGAGAAAGAAATTTGCTCATAAATGCATTGGACATCATAAATTCATCATCAACTTGTAATTCCTTGAAAATAAAATTTAAAGGAATACAAGAATAAAGAATTTCATCAATGCCAATAAAATCAATATATTTTTAATATGCATGGTTGACTTTAACATATTATTTTCATGTTTAGGATATTCTTTTGACTCAGGCTCTAACTCCTGAACGACTTCAATGGAGATAATGTTTTCACAACTACTAGTATCTTGGTAGTCAAAAAAGAAGTTATTATGTAGCCATTCATCATTAGCAACCTTAGGAGTCACATAAGAACACCCTCAATTAAGGCAATTTCTATATTACCACTTTCTAACAATTCATTGAATTCCTCATCGTCCTTATCTCTTTCATCAAATAGTGGTTCATCTCCAATAACCGTATCTTCATCCTCACCATCATCAGTATTAATAAATAAGGGCTTCTCATAATATTCTTTCTCCTCCTCATCGTCATTAATATCCCTATCTCAATGGTTGTTATCGCACTGAATTGGATTGGCTTTATTTTAATTGTCCATAATTGTAGTCATCCTCTCTGTCAACTTCTCCATCATTTGTTTGAATCAATCATCAATCATCTTGCGAACCCGATGTTCCATCTCATGCTTGCAAATATTATCAACATGTTGTTGTCTCCTAGGTAGCATGACCACTCTGATACCAACTGATGTAATAAAAGTCTGCGTATAAATTAAGGACTGTTGATTCGCGCATGAATGCTAGAAATCAATCTTTTAGTAATTTGTTAATTCATATGAACACTAGAAAATATGCATTAAAATTTGAATTCAATAAGAACACGAAAATTGGGAAATTTTCAAAGATTTTTATTAATCACCAAAAATTAAGACTATCTCCAATAGTCATAAGGCTTACATATTTATAAGGTGGCATAAGCCTACCAACCCTTAATTTAACAAGGAAAGAAAATAAAAATATTTCTAAATAAGGTAGGAAATCAAATCCCAACCAAATTGTAGAAAATCAAATCCTAGCTAGGAAATAAAACCAACAACAAAACATTAATAAAAATCAAATCAAAAATCAATTCTAAAATAGAAATAAAAATCAAACCCTAATATTGTGGCACCTACAAGCACCACCATACACGTGGCCACAATTAAATATACACACGTGGCACATGAAATTTTTTGTAAATGTACTTATATATATAGACAAATACTCATATGCACATACATTGTCTAACATTCCTCATAGAGCTACATATGACCAACATATACACAATGTCATTTCAAAATGTCATAATGATATGTAGGATGAAGGACAGTTGCACCAAACTCGTTTCAACCCACCTAGGACTCCAATGCAAGCTTCTAGCTAAGTCTAATCAAATCTTAAAAAATTATAACGCAAAGGGATGAGCTTGCAACTCAATAAGCAATTACTAATACAATTGTACACATATAGCAAACTTATAAAAAGTGAATTGATTAAAGATCATATCCAATGCATAAAAAAAATTTCAAAAGTAATAAAATAGTTTTTTAAACCTCTATTTGTTAGTGTAGATGTGCCCTATGGCCATTCATGTATATAGACATTGTATATTTATCCCTATGGCAATGAAATATTCATTTAGATTAAAGTGTTTGTTTATTTGAATATTTACCCTTAGTACAATGTTAGATAAGTTTATTATCAAGAGTTGATAATATGAGTGACAAACTTATTTAGTATATATACTATAAATGTTCATGGTCATTGGATTAATATTTAGTAGTATTAATCCCTAGACTATCACCTCTGTTTATTTTTCTTGATCAGTATATGATATCAATAGTGGGAGGTAGCGAATCTCATACTACTTGATATGAGATATCAGAATAGACATGTGGATACTCATGTGATGAGTAGATCGAACAGTGACGTAAGATATATGATTGTATGGATATTCACTCAAGTCAACAATCACAATCTTGAATATAATGGTGCATATGGTCCTTCGACCTGAGCCGACATGGTCATCCACATATGGTTGGTTAGAGTTTGTTACCGCTTACATACATGTGCTAGCCATGTGTGGGTATATGGAATGTGGTGGCTCTAGTTGGTCATATGTAGGGATGAGTGATCTGCCAAGATGGAATTCATTACGTGGAGTGAATCAAGATAAGATCCTATACTATCTAAGTTATTCTTGATGAATAAGTACTTGGCCAAGTCAAGTTCGACTTACCCAAAAAGAGTTTCGGTGCTAGAAAAGAGTTTCTAGTAGTAGTCGTGTTTTATCGAGAATTGAACTTAAGATGAAGTCATATGATTAAGGCAATTAGAGTTTGACTAAACCATGAATCTAGCCAATATCGGGATCTTATAATGAAAGTATATTTAGTGCACGGTAATTGTGTTCTATGGTTCTTGTAGATCTACATAAAATATTCATTTCTAATTGGGTAGTCGTGACATCTATGTTAGGGGTCACTCATGACTTATGGGAACTAAATGTGATTCATTGGGATTTTCACATTCAGTATGAAAAGGTGTTTCCATGATATTAAGTGTTAATATTACTTTCCATTGCCATTT
>CATIWO010336238.1:0-11402 GCA_949673435.1 Macaranga tanarius | reverse complement strand
ATGTGGGCTTTACACTATATCACTTGTTCTATAGCTGGGACCAGATGTCTTGATGGGCTAAAAACCCATAAGCAATAAGAATAGGCCCGGTCCATTTGTAACCATCACCAATCACAATTTTTCTTTTAAAAAAAAATTAGTTTCCCGCTCCTTAGTTTTAGAGGGAATTCAAAATAATGGAAAACCAGTCCATTTCCAGGACTCACCGCGAAGAAGAAGAAACGATTCCATCTCCGATTCCTCACTCAACCTCCTAACTCAGAAACTGCTCTACTTCTAAAGCACTGCAAATTCTTTTTTTGATTTTAAATCTTCTAGGGTTTTTAATCTCCAAAAACCAAAATTCAATTTCAAGCTCAATTTAAATCCTCTGCTAGTTTGCAAGAATGTACATCAAGGAGATATGCTTAGAAGGATTCAAGTCATACGCAACAAGGACGGTGGTCCAAGGTTTCGATCCTTTCTTCAATGCTATCACTGGACTCAACGGTTCAGGCAAATCGAACGTTCTCGATTCAATTTGTTTTGTTTTAGGTATAACCAATTTGCAGCAGGTGCGTGCTGCTAATCTCCAGGAGTTAGTGTACAAGCAAGGTCAAGCTGGAATCACTAAGGCTACTGTCTCTATCGTCTTCGATAACTCTGACAGAAGCAGAAGTCCCCTTGGTTATGAGGATCATTCTGAAATTACAGTTACAAGACAGGTCAGTTCAATTCTTCGCCTTTAATTTGATTTAAACTCTAATTAAACGACAGAAATGTTGATGCGTTTATTGAATTTAACTTGTTTCCTATTGTTAGAGATTTAATTTAGTTGTTTGTGGTTTGTTTTATTAATTAATGCTGCAGATTGTGGTTGGGGGAAGGAACAAGTATTTGATTAATGGAAAGCTTGCGCAGCCTAGTCAAGTTCAAAACCTTTTTCATTCAGTGCAGTTGAATGTTAATAATCCGCATTTTCTTATTATGCAAGGGCGCATTACGAAAGTTTTAAATATGAAGCCTCCTGAGATTTTGTCCATGCTTGAAGAGGCTGCCGGGACTAGAATGTACGAGACCAAGAAAGACGCTGCGCTGAAAACACTTGAGAAGAAGCAAAGTAAGGTTGATGAGATTAATAAGCTTCTTGACCAGGAAATACTTCCTGCTTTGGAGAAGTTGAGGAAGGAAAGGATGCAGTATATGCAGTGGGCTAATGGCAATGCTGAACTAGATCGACTCAAAAGATTTTGTGTTGCTTATGAATATGTTCAAGCTGAGAATATTAGAGACACTGCTGTTGGTGAGGTGGAAGAAGTAAAGGCCAAGATTTTAGAGATTGATGATGATACAAAAAGGATGCAGCTTGAATTACAGGAAATGGAGACGAAAGTATCACAATTGACTGCTGAAAAGGAAGCCAGTATGGGTGGGGAGGTCAAAACTTTGTCAGATAAAGTGCACGTTCTCTCTCAAGATCTTGTGCGTGAAGTTTCCGTGTTGAACAATAAGGAGGACACTTTAAAGAGTGAAAATGAGAATGCTGAAAAGGTACTTGGGCTATCTCTGCTAATGCTGTCATTCTTTTTGTTTGCTTTCTAGTTTTGTTTGGCTGCATAATCAGTTAAATAAAGTCAGCAACCCCCCTTCCTTTCTCTAATTCTTTGGGCAGTTATGATATATCATTTAACTATCATGTTTTTGAGGTACCAGATTGTTCATAGTATTGAAGACTTGAAGCAGTCTGTAGAAGACAGGGCTGCTGCTGTTAGAAAGTCTGAAGAAGGAGCAGCTCATCTCAAAAAGAGAGTTGATGAACTCTCTAAAAGTTTGGAAGAGCATGAGAAAGATTACCAAGTAAGAAATTCTTATATTTGTCGATTTTGTTTATTACTTTATACACAAATTATGCCTTTGCATTAATTTCAATCCAAGCTTTGGTTAAAAATGTCTTAATTGCTGTGGGTAGGGTGTCGTAGCTGGTAAAAGCAGTGGAAATGAAGATAAATGCCTTGAAGATCAACTAGCTGAAGCAAAAGTTGCTGTTGGGAATGTGGAAACAGAGCTGAAACAGTTGAAAACAAAAATCAGCCACTGCCAAAAAGAACTGAAAGAGAAAAAGCATCAGTTAGCATCGAAGCGTGAGGAAGCAGTTTCTGTAGAGAGTGAACTCAATGCTCGATGTGAAGATGTGAAAAATGTTAAATTGGCGTTGGAATCTCTTCCATATACTGAAGGCCAGATGGAAGCCTTGCAAAAGGTTTTTATGCCATAAACTTGGTGCTACTTCCTTTCATACATCTGGATAGTATATGAATTCTTTTTGTTAAAATCAAAACTTTTCTTCAGGATCGTTCATCTGAAATGGAGTTGGTGCAGAAGTTGAAAGACAAGATACGAGATCTTTCAGCACAGTTATCAAATGTTGAGTTCACATATCGTGATCCTGTGAAAAACTTTGATAGGACAAAAGTAAAAGGCGTGGTAGCAAAACTTATTAAAGTAAAGGACAGCTCCACAGCAACTGCCTTAGAGGTCATAATGCATTATGCGCTTGGTTTCTCAACATCAAATTTATGTTATGAGGGTGGAGACCCTTATATTGAGTGACTTTGCAGGTTACTGCTGGCGGCAAGTTATTTAATGTTGTGGTGGACACTGAGAACACTGGAAAGCTACTTCTTCAAAATGGTGATCTCCGAAGAAGAGTGACAATTATTCCATTGAACAAAATTCAATCCCATAGAGTACCTGCAAGAGTTCAGCAGAGTGCCACTAGATTGGTGTGCCATTGCTTTAACCCTTTTCTTTTTTTAGTGCCAGGCAGCCCTTTTACTTTATATCTGTTGATTTTCTGTATCTGCTTCCAGGTTGGCAAGGGGAATGCAGAACTGGCACTTTCTTTAGTGGGCTATGATGAGGATTTAAGAGTATGCTATCCCTAAACCAGCTATTTTATTTTTGCAAACTTACAGAAAATCTTGAGAGGCTTGATCCAATATATATTTTGGTCCTTCCTTATAGTCTAGTTCTCCTTCCAGGAATTAAATTCCTAACTATTTTTTGTGAATTTTTGGGCCTAAAAGTTGAATTTTAAGAACAATCAAAGCTAGTTCTTAGCAAAAGGAGGGACTAAGTGGAAATTATGCTTAAACCTAAACATCTTCTCTTTTTCCTTTTTGTGATTTTTTACATTAGTTTAGTATATATTTCATTTCATTATTGCATTGCAGTCAGATGCGCAGAGTTTACTCCTGGAAATGAGAATTTTGATGTGTTTCATGCACATTTTTTCCCCATTTTTTTTCAATATAAAAATACTTTGAAGCTGCATTTCCTTGATGTTACGTTACTCTAAAGTTCATTTCTACTGCAGAATGCTATGGAATATGTTTTTGGTTCAACGTTTGTTTGCAAAACAATTGATGCTGCTAAGGAGGTATGTCAATCTTAGATGCAAAGCATTCTTTTTGGTTCATTCTTTGAATAGTGCAATTTATTTGGAAAGATCCCTGACATTTACAGTAGCCACGATAACATTCTCTTCTTTTTTTTTTCCCTTGAGAACCATTTCCTTATAGCCTTGTCTTTTACGCTTATAACATAAATTTGATGATAATTACAATATTTCCTTTCTTTCATAGCCCATTCATTCTAAACTGTTCTCTACTGTATATTTCATAGATTGCTTTTAATCGAGAAACTCGAACACCCAGTGTTACTCTTGAAGGTGATATATT
The DNA here is from genome assembly GCA_949673435.1 of Macaranga tanarius. Taxonomy (NCBI): domain Eukaryota; kingdom Viridiplantae; phylum Streptophyta; class Magnoliopsida; order Malpighiales; family Euphorbiaceae; genus Macaranga; species Macaranga tanarius. The sequence goes on along the minus strand of CATIWO010336238.1, from coordinate 7,683 downwards.
CCAACCAAGTGGTCTTTTGACTGGTGGAAGCCGCAAGTAAGCTTCTTGGATGCTTATTGAACTTTAAATGGGCATGAATTCATGTGATTTTGAGGCTTTTGTTTCAAAGTTTCAACGTTTCCTTATACATTTGTTTGCTCCATTGATTAAAATGTGGATAGCATTGCTCAAGCTTGCTTTAGGAGACATATTCAAATTTTTGTGAAGTACAATTTGCAAACATTTAAAAAGGATTTTTTTTTCAGAGGTGGTGGTGATCTGTTAAGGCTACTCCATGAATTGGCAGAGGCTGAATCAAACCTTTTAGTACATCAAATAAAACTATCTGAAATTGATGCAAAGGTAGACCTTAAACATCTTCTTGTCTTTTATGGAGGGAAGGGGTTGAGAAAGTTCATGTGACCATTTACCTTTCTATGTTGAATATGTAGACCATGTGTTTCAATATATGTTTGCATCATCTTGTTTATTAAAAGTATTTATGTGATTGGTACAAAGTAATAAGGGACATAAGGATGTACTTTGTTCTTATTTTTCATTATTGCGTTTTATTAATACTTTTTGAACGGACAATCCTTAGTTTAATGATCTTAACAATGCAACTAATGACCTATGATTAGCTGGAGCATTTTCTGCTGTATGTGTTACTTGATCTGGTAATGACTGAATAGTCTGCCTTAAATTTATATAAATATCTGTAAATGCATTGGTGAATTTTGTCTTCTTTTGTTGGAAAGCTTTTCTTGATTTAATAGTTTTTTTGTTAGTCCAATATCCTAGTTTTCTTTGTTCAAGACTTAAAAAAATGATGGAAGCGCGAAACTGAAGTCAAAGTTTAAGGAAAACATTTATTCATCTTTTGTTTCATTATTTCTAAATTATAATGAACTACTGGAAGTATTTACGAGTAATGATTTGTTTTCTTTCTTTTTATTTCTTCCTGTTTATGCATTTTCTTTTTCGTTCTATTGCATGCCTTCACTTTTAGTTTTCTAAACATGCATCTTAGATAATTTTTAAGAGCTTCTGACTGCCAATAATCAAATGCTGGCTTTTCTTTTTCTAAAGCCTTAAGCTACAAATAGCAATTACATTATATTTGCAACTATTTTAATTAATTTATTGTTTTCTTCTCAATTGAAATTGCAGATTAAAGAGCTTCTGCCTCTTCACAAAAAGTTTATGGACCTTAAGAAACAGCTAGAACTTAAACAGTATGACCTTTCCTTATTTCAGGGCAGAGCCGAGCAAAATGAGCATCATAAGGTTTTTTATACTTTTCTCTATTACATAATAGACCCAACCTATTTATTTTGAGTCATCTGATGTAACCTTTGTGACTTGTGTCATACAATATTATACTTACATTTCATCTTATCTGTGTTTTTTTTGTTGTCTTTTATAATTATTCTTTCTTGGGGTTCATAATAGCTTGGTGAATTAGTGAAGAAGATTGAGCAGGAGCTTGAAGAAGCTAATTCTACAGCCAAAGAAAAGCAAATTTTATATGATGAATGTGTCAGTAAAGTATCAACGCTTGAGAAGTCAATCAAAGAACATGACAATAATCGAGAAGGCAGGCTCAAAGACCTGGAGAAAAAAATCAAGGCTATAAAAGTTCAAGTGCAATCAGCGTCAAAAGATCTTAAGGTAGATTTCTATTTTGGTGATGTTTACTAGACATTCTCGGGTGTTTGGATTTGGATTTTTAAGTCATCACACCTTAGCTATTTTTGATATGGTTAAAATCCACTGGAGCAAAGTCCTAAGGCTACGGAAAGTGAGAAGGTTTTTTCTATGGTTGGGTGAATCGTAGCTACTTTTAAATGGAAGATTGTGTCAGCATCTTTGTTTGCAGTCCCAGAGTCTTAGGGAGCGTTAAACATGTCAGTTGGAAGATAAACATGGTGCATTTATTTTATTTCCACCCTGTTGACCTTTTGTTTGTTTTTAAATTATTCCTCATTTAAGGGGGATGAGGTTATGGGACAAGATCAAGTGCAGCATCCTCCTTTCTGGGCTACACAAGGAGGAAAAGCCACTGTGGTGGAAGGAACAGACTTGTTTGAACATTTTTTTAAAACTTTAGTTTCAATCCTTTATATGCTGTCTTTGTTAATTTGATTGATTGCTTATTCTGAGTGGCTTTTTGTCACCTTGGGCATGGTTTGTTTTGCAAATAGGGGCATGAAAATGAAAGACAAAGACTCCTCATGGAACAGGAAGCAGTCTGTAAAGAACAGGCTTCTTTGGAATGTCAATTAGGTTCCTTGAGGACACAAATAAGCCATCTCAGTTTGGAAGTAGAAGAACAAAAAGCCAAGGTAAAATTGAATATTTACTCGGGCAAATTCATTAGTGCAGACGTTATTGTAATATTGTCCCTCTTGCAGGTGGCCTCCGTACGTAATAATCATGACCAAGCGCAATCTGACCTCAATTCGATACGTCTAAAGATGAAAGAATGTGATTCTCAAATTGGTAGTATTATTAAGGACCAGCAAAAACTTCAACATAAAGTTAGTGAGACAAAGCTTGAAAGGAAGAAGTTAGAGAATGAGGTAATTTTCGAAAATGTCTTGTATGTACACTGTCCAACTTGAGACACTAAAAGCAAAACATGGACTTCCCAATTGTGGGATAGGTAAAAAGAATGGAGATGGAACAGAAAGATTGCTCTATGAAGGTGGACAAGTTGATTGAGAAGCATGCATGGATTGCTTCTGAGAAACAGCTATTTGGAAGAAGTGGCACAGACTATGATTTTACGTCCCGTGATCCTTCCAAAGCAAGGGAAGCACTTGACAAATTGCAAGCTGAGCAATCGGGGTGAGTGGCTTGGGAAGCTTAATTATTTTGTTACTATCACATATATGCCTGAGGGCTGACTTTTTATTCTGTGCGGTATTCTTTTTCACTCTTATGAAGCCTTGAGAAAAGGGTGAACAAGAAGGTTATGGCAATGTTTGAGAAAGCAGAAGACGAATACAATGATTTAATGTCCAAAAAAAACATTATTGAGGTATTTTACCTTGATTGCATATGCATAATTGTAACTTAGTCCTCTATGCTTTTGGCATGCTAATATTTTTTTTAACTAGAATGACAAGTCAAAAATAAAGAAGGTCATTGAAGAGCTTGATGAGAAGAAGAAGGAAACTCTTAAAGTTACTTGGGTTAAAGTTAACAAGTAATGCTTTATCTTTTCCTACATGTTAGGTTTTTTTTTTCTTTCTATTTTCTTTCTCAAATAATGATTTATATGTTACTCAATTCTCGCTTTATTTCTTAAGTGACTTTGGATCCATCTTTTCTACCCTATTGCCTGGAACCATGGCAAAGCTAGAACCTCCTGAGGGTTGCAGTTTTCTGGATGGCCTGGAGGTTCGTGTTGCATTTGGAAGTGTCTGGAAACAGTCCTTGTCAGAACTAAGTGGAGGTCAACGATCTCTGCTTGCCCTTTCTCTAATATTGGCACTACTTCTTTTCAAGCCAGCTCCTCTTTATATCCTGGACGAGGTATTTTACTTGGATTTCCTGTGTCTTTTGGGCTCTTACGGACACACTTTGCCTTCTTTTTTTTTTATACTCTGTTGGATTTAACCTTAAATATACACCTACATTCTACTTGAAAATTTCAAGCATACTTTTAGTTCATACATCAGAAAGATAAAAGGAAAGAAACACGTATTTGAAAATTTATGGAGGTTTCCAAATTGCCTTTTTTTGGGCTTTGTTGAGGCGATGTTGGAAGGCAAACATTTGTCATGAAAAGGCTTATGCACCCAAATTATACTTGAATGTTCTTGTAATGCTTGAGCTATTTCATCAAATTCTTTTTGTTGGTCTCTTATGTTCCATGTTAGTAAAATCTTTCATAGTTTAGATTTGCAAGTGACCTAATGTTTGAGGTGGTTGACAGGTGGATGCAGCCCTTGATTTAAGCCACACACAGAACATAGGCAGAATGATCAAGGCTCACTTCCCACATTCCCAGGTCCAATGAATTTCTTTTTTGATGCAGTTAATTGTACAAAAAATAATTAAGTCATTTACATTGTCTAAGAAATAAGATTGGTTGAAGTGGACAAAATTTGGGTGATGAGGTGGAATAAATACCCCAAACTTTCAATTGTTTTTAAGCGAGATATATTATGATATTATGTCTAAAGATTCTCTTTATTTTTTTTTTGGGATCTTGTAGTTTATTGTAGTTTCACTGAAAGAGGGCATGTTCAACAATGCCAATGTTCTTTTCCGGACTAAATTTGTGGATGGTGTTTCAACTATCCAAAGGACAGTGGCCGCTAAGCAGAACAAATAATTGCTGTCATATTTCAGGTTTGGTTTGTGTTATTTAGCTTGAAATTACTTAATTTAATTAATGCATTATGAAGTTATTGTTCCAGCAATGTTCTGAAATATGAAAATTGTCAAGTTAATGCATACGAATGCCACCTAGTTACTAATGTACTACTGATAGCAACACCAAAGTTCCTATTGTTGTAATTCACCGTTTCAAAATTTTGAAATAGTTTCTTTGTAATTTAACATTGGCAAAAGATTAAGCACGGCAAAAAAATCCATTTGCCCTATCTTCCCTTTCTGATTACCTGAAATTCTGCTTCAGATTATTTGCCGTACAGATTGCCAGCTGATAGACTGCGGACTTTTGGCTGAGTCCAGGATCGCCTTATTCAGGACCAATGCTGTTTTATTTGCAGTTTCTGATGATGTAATGTTAATTATGTAAATGAATCTATAGAAATTTGTACCGTATTGTATGGTAATGCTAACAAATGTAAACATCAAAACATCATTTGATCAAAATTGAAACAACAGTTGAGATGAAAAACATAACTGCTGAGAATTGATGAGAATGCTACAGTATTTTGTTTTGTAGAATCCAACGAGTTGTATCAATTGTACCGGTCCTTGAAGAAATTGAAATCTTGTGAAATGCAGAACTTTGGCATATGCAATTATGAACCGGCCTATGGTTTAATTTGCATAAAATTAGAAATATTTGTAATCAAGTTCAGAATTCCTCTGAATGGTTTCAAATCACAATTGTGCCCGTCCAAAATGCCCCTCTGCTAGATTTTCACTAAATGGCGCTTCATGCACCCCATACACGGTTATATGTAAACCAAAACAACAAAATCATGGTTTTGAAGCCTGGATGTCTCTCATTACTTAAATGCAGTTCTCCCCGCCCGTTGAACTTCAGATGTGGCAACAAGGGATCTGCAGGTAGTGCCTTCAAGCATTCGGTGCTCATACTATTACTTACTGTTAACTTTAAACAACAACGCAGATAATGAATTCAATTATATTAAGTGCTCCCTATGGTTCAAATCATTCTAATATAAGCATAAATCAACCACTAAGACAGACTTAAGTTCTCATAAATACCAGTTCCTTAAAGCTTGTTGCATTTTGTGTTTATTGGCATTAGTTATATTTTAAGGGTTTGTTTGGTTCATACTTGGAAATTGAAATCGGAATCAAAATCGAAATGGACTAGAATCGGAAAAGGAATGAAAATTTTAATAGTGTTTGAATTAGAATCAAAACTATCTATATATATGATCATTTTTATTATTATTTTTTATGTATTAAAAGTTAGCATTATAATTGTCTATTATAAAAAAATTATTTTTAATTTAATTATTAATATTTTTCTAAACTATCTTTATAATTTTTAAAAGTTTTAAAAATTATTTATTATTTTAATAAATATTTTTATTAAAATATTTCAAAAAAATTTCTTAAAATATTTTAGTAATTATTTTTATTAATGTATATGTTTTATATCATAAATTGTAATAATACTAGTAAGAAACTACATGCTTATTATTAATTTAATGAGATTTTTAAAATATTAAAGTATTTTTTTACTTATATTAAAGTATTATTATCATTACAAAATATATGCTAAGAATTTTTTTTTAAAATGAAATGAATACCCTTTTACTTTTAGATGAAAATAATAGTATTTTTTATAAAATTATTATTTTAAAACATATTATACAAAAATTATTTATGCATTTATAATATTTTTATTGAATTTTTTATTTTTATTTATTTTATTTAGAATAATTATGTATCTATGTATTTTTTTTATTCAACTTCATTACCTCTTAACTACCACTTACCTGTTATATCATGAGATCTTTACTAATAATTATTTGTGACCTTTACAATTTTGTTAATTAAATTAATTTTGATTATTTTTAGTAGATTTTAACAAAATTTATCATATAATTAAGTTTTAGTGGCATTTTAAATATTTTTAACAATAATTTTTTTTATAAATGAACTTTTTTAATTTTTAATTTTAATACTTTACTCTTTTAAAAAAATATTTCATGTATTATTTTTTAAAATTATAATCGTAATTAATCTTATAAAATAAACATTCAATCAAATTATTTTTATTAAATTTTATTAAAATTTATGACTATAAATTACTTTTTAAAAATGTTTTTAACATTCTAGAATTAATTTTTCTATTTTAGATATTATACATTAATTTTGAATATTTTAAATATTAGTACTTCATTTTCTAAAAAAATTATACGTACAATTTTTTAAAATATAATTATAATGAATCTTTAGATGATAAAAATAATACATTTATTTTAATTTTTTATTAATTTTTAATAAAATAAGTCACTCTAAATTAAATTTGTTGTCGTAATTGTGGACATGAGGTCCAGCCCGGCCCGCGAGACCAAAGCCCAATGATGAAAGTCTGCATTTAAGCCCAGATTGATGAAGGATTGAATTCAGACCCATTTGAAAAAGCCCAAAAACTCACCTGGCAGGCCTCAAACACCTAACCCAACCCGTGAACCAAAACTTTCAGCCTGAACCAGATCAAGCCCATTTAAAGCCCATTCCTCGTCATAGAGGCGCATGCCTCTGTGCGTTAGAGGCGCACGCCTTAGTGACGTAGAGTACAAAAAAAATAAATTCAGTAACGCACAGAACGTGGAACGTGGGACAACTGTTCCACGTTCTGTAGTTACTGCCATTAGTGGCAGCTTAATGAGGGGAAAAGGGGAGAGAATAAAGGAAAGAACCAAAGAGTGGAAAAAGGTTATAAATAGGAGAGGTCTGTAGAAGTAAAGGGGACTGGCAAATCAGAAAAGAAAAAGAAAAGGGCGAGAGAGAAAAGGAGAGGAAACCAGAGAGAGAAAAAAAATGAAAGAGAAAGAGAAGAAAAACCAAAATCCAAAGAAATAATTTGTGGTCTGAATCCGAACCAGAAGTAAAAAGGAGCAATCTGGACTATCTGAGGGTGAAATTCTTTTGATTCAAAGCTTCACAGTAACATTTTTTTTACCCTTCTTTTTTTAAAATCTATCTTATTTAATTGCTCTTTGTCTAATTGTTCTGTGATCTATTTAAATATTTATTCTTAGTATTCACAACTTGTTTCTGGCTTTCGTATATTGATTTGAAGTGTTGTTTTGATCATTAGTATTAAATTAGCATTCTGGTATATTCTGTGATTCACCAGAGGGCGTGCGTGCCTTTGATGTGCTAATAATCTGCAAGCATACAGAATCGTATCAAGTAGTAAATAAAGATATCGTCCCACAGAGATTTTGGTGATGACTACTGTCTTACTCACAGTGTTTGTTTATTTAGACAACGAAATAGAGTTTGTAATTT
>CATIWO010336225.1:0-31608 GCA_949673435.1 Macaranga tanarius | reverse complement strand
TACTAAATAATTTATTATAAAATTATAATTTTTTGTAATAATATATTTTTAAAATATTTAAATGAATAAAAATTTATATATCGTATATCTTAAATTAAATTATTAATATATTAAAATTGCGAGCCGGTTCGCGAGCCCTTATTCGAGCTTGTTCACGAGCTTTCACGAGCCGAGCTTTGCATAGTTTGAGCTCGGCTCGTTTATTAAACGAGCTTCAATATACGAGGTCGAACGAGCTTTTAACGAGCCGAGCGCCGAGCTGCTCGCGAGCGGCTCTGTTCGTTTACACCCCTAGGAAGGGGTTTTGAACTCGAGATACCTACTATGCCACAAAGGCCTTGGCCAAGTGAAGGGTATTGCTGTATTTTTTTTTATTAAATGCTTTTTTAAAATTGAAAAAAAAAAACTCTTTATAAAGAGAAAGAAATTTTAATGGAGCCTAATTATTAAAAAAACCAAACTTTACGAGTTTTAATAATTTTAATATATTCTTTAAACTTTTACTTAAAAAATTTTGAATTTTATATTTTTTAATAATTTTAATATATTGTAGGTGGTGGGCGCCCAAGTGTTTGTCGACCATAATACTGTGCGGGTGTAGGGGCCATTAAGAAGTACAATTCGGGCTATAAATTCTAGATTGGAGATGGAGTCGCCACCCGGGTGAAATCCGGGACACATTGTTCAGCAACTAGATCCCACAGAGGGGCCTAACAGTCGTCCTCAGAGATTGGGTTCAGAAATTAGATATGGGCTTTTTGAATACCCACCTGACCTTGCAATTGACCTACGTTTGTGTTTCGTGTTTTATTATCTTTAATTATTTAATTATTTCCTTAATTACATACAAATATGCAATTGCCTCCAAAGAAATTTCAATTTTTATAATTTAGTCCAAGTTTGTTAATTAGTCTAATTTCATGCAATTAAGTCCAAATCCCAACATACATCCACATAATATCAACATCCATCCAATTACAACCATGAACATGTGACAACAAAATTAAACAGAATAAATAAATAAAAAAGCTCATGCAAAGAAATGGAGGAGGAGAAAAGATTGCATCCCGTTTAGCACACACGAAGTCTAAACTTAATTAAAACTAGAAAAAAAAAACTTAAATAGGAAATCCTAAATCTACAACAACAAGATTATTATCTGTACATTCTGTAAATTTAAAATCAAAGATTAATAACTCCACTAGACAAAACCTAAAAAAAAAAAATCAAAGTTAGCATACAAATTAACAAAATAAATAACCAATTAAAATGAAATACCTTAACTGCCTCGCCAAAACTATTTATGGCCACACAGAGGCGGTGTCCTATCAAAAGGACATCGCCTCACTATACCGAGGAGAAGCGATCCATGCCTTAGCATATAGAGGCATCGCCACTACGAAGAGGCGCTGCCTCTGTACAATACCATCTCTAAAACAGAATAAGCAAAAAATAGTAACTCGATTTCTAATGGTTCTAATCATACATGTCCATGCCTTACAGCCTACACAAGAGGTGACGTCTCTGTACAACACCATCTCCAAAACAGAATAAGCAAAAAATAGTAACTCATTTCTAATGGTTCTTATCATACATATCCATGCCTTATAGCCTACACAACAAGCAATTACTACAAAATAAACAACGATAAGCGCAACATGCAACAATTTAAACTAGACAACTAGTATGCTAGAAAATATATTAGACAGAACAATAGAATTTATTACACGAAAGATTCACAAAATCATGCATAGACAATCAAATATTGAGTACCAAACACTAAATAAATCATTAATCGTGTCATGCGAATGCTTTTGGAACATAAACAAAACAAATACGAATCACAAAATAGTTAATCAATTATAGATCATGATATGTAAATCATTTAAAACAAAAAACAAATCATGGAAAATACTAGAGAAAGGGGTCTACTATTTGCATAATGGTTTGCCTCCCTGTCTTATCTCTCAAACTTATTTTTTTATCAACTTTAAATGGTAAGCTCCTCAGTGTAAAGCCAGAGATTAGCCCTTCATCAAAGCACAGTCACCTTAGCTTTCAATTTAATTATGTCTAAAGCTTCCTTCTTGTTGGATTCCTTAAATTTCTCTATTGACAATTTCAAGTACCTCTGCTCCAATCCGTTCTTCCTTTCTCCCTTTTGATTATTTCTTTTTTCTAAGTTTTTTCTTTCTTGTTCTCTCATGTCTTTTTAAAAAAAAACATAAACTCTCGTCTCTCTTTTCTTTCTAAACGTCCCCCCCCCCTTTTTTTTTACTTCCTTATCTCCCCTTTTTTCTTTTTTCTTTTTTCTTTTTTAATTTTTAAATCCCACTTTCTCCAATTCTAGGTCGTGGTTAATGACTCCAGAAGTTGGAGAAAATCGTCCCACTTTATTTTGGATATTTTTAATTTTTTTTACAATAGACACTACTGAGGCGCTGCCTCAGCGATAAGATGACAGCCTCAGTGCACTGAGGCACCACTTCAGAGATGAGGCAGTCGCCTCAGTGATGAAGCATCGCCTCAGTAATGAGATGACTGCCTTAGCGTGATGAGACACCACCTTAGTGATGAGGTGACCACCTTAGTGATGAGACGAAACCTATCAGAAGACTTTAATAAGCTGAATGGGCCGTGGGCTTATCAAATGGGTTGAAACTTCAAGTTTTGCACTGTTTTGGCTCATTTTCCTTAGACTTTCATTATTGGGCTTTCGCTATTAGGTCGGGCCAATCAAGTGTCAACAGTTTACCCCCCTACTTTTTCAAAAATTGAAATACAAGCAATGTAATGAGATTTATGGAAAAGCACATGCAAGCATTACAATGAGATTAATGAAAAAGTGTAAATGCAAACAACGAAAAAAATATCAATTTTTTTCGATCTTTGAAGTAAGATGTTTGAGAAAAAATTATAATTTTTAGAGCTGATTATCCAAAACGAGATTCAAATTTTTGTAGAAAGATATCCAAAAAGATTATAATTTTGTTTCGTCAACCTTGATGTTCAAAGTCAAGAGATTTTCAATCAAAGAAAATAGTCTCATGTCGTCAATCTTGATGTACAAAATGAAGATGTTAGAGACTTTCTACTAAGATTTTCATCCGTCATTCTCAGAATCGACTATTCGAAAGGACATTATAAACTATTTCTGGCAGCCATGATGTTCAAAATTAAGAGGTTTTTGAAAATAACTACAGGTCGTCAACTTTGATGTAGAAAATTAAGAGATTTTTAATTAAAAAATTAATTTTATATTATTATCTTTATGAGATAAAAGCCTTATAATCACTTTCGGCATGAGGAAAGGTTAAAAGAATGTATCGTATAACCATCTAGATATTAAACGAGGACAATTGAAATATGTCGTATAGCCATCTAGGCATTAATTAGGGACAACTGAAATGTACCATTTAGTCATCTAGGCATTAAGTGGGGATAACTGAAATATGATGTTTAACCATTTAGGTATTAGGCGAGGGCAAATGAAATATGCCATTTAGCCATCTAGGCATTAGGTAGGGACAACTGGAACGTGTCGTTTAACCATCTGTGGCATTAGGCGAGGGTAGATAAAATGAGTTATATAGCCATCTATGGCATCAGGAAGGGACAACTGGAATATGTCGTTTAGCCATCTGTGGCATTAGGTGAGAGCAAATAAAATGTGCCATATAGCCATCGTGCCATCAGGCATGAAACATTTTACGACTGGACCGCATTAAAAAAAATATTCAAATAGCATAAAGCTAGTGTATGTATGATTGTGATCTTCAAAAGCTTTTGAAAATGATTTTGACAAACACAACCTCATATGATGTGAAAAATATGCCTTATTATATGTGTGTATGAATGAGATCCAAAAGTCATTTTACAAAATAATTTCATGTATGCATAAGCTACTAGTTGGAGCAACAGGTAATTTGAATGACTTTATATATATCATCTAGTCAAATGCCTCTTTTGTTTAGAATTGAGCTTAGGGATTAGTTTTCCCTTTATCAAAGAATCTAAATTTAAGAATTGAGTCTATTGGAGACTACTATTGAGACCAGCATCACTAGATGACAACAAAGATTAGGACCCTTAATGGTTAGATTATAATGATAACAACAAATGCCCTCTTTCTTAATTTTGTTATAAGAATGCTTCATTATTATATGACTGTCGTGATTGAGCTCATTATAAATGAGACACCTATTTACCCCTCAGTAAGACTCTATCATTCCTGAAGCTTACATAATTGCCCCCCAAAATGAATTTGTAACCAATTTTATTTTATATTTCCTCTGTTATCTAGGTTGCCATCTTTTTAGAGTTTTTGAACCTAGCTAGGTCTTTCATTCTTTTTATTTCATTTATTTTTCCTCTTTTGCCTAGTTCGTCCCCTTTTGAGAGTTTTTAACTTAGTTGGGTGGTTACAAAATTATATCGATGATTTACTGATGTTTCACCATATGTGTTGCTGGTTTATCTGATGTCCATGCTGCTGTAATATGCTCGTCACTCATTGCTTGATGTTCATGTTGTCATTGTGCTTGCTAATCACTTAAGTTCACTGCTAATTTCAAAAAGTTCATGTCTGACACTTCATGTGCTAATATCATGTCAATCATACGCATTTTACATGGTTACATATTTGTTATAACTGGGCACGCTACATTATACTTGTCATTTATCAGCCTTTTACAGATTTTCTAGCTAATTATTTTTCAGTTGGTGAGGGTTTTTATATTAGAACTTCGAGATTGGTGAAGATGGGTGTTAGAAGAGAAATTTTCAAGGGTTGCATAGGGATCGACTTTTTAAAAATAGGTGGCATTGGTAGATGGAATGAACATGAGTTTTCTCTCTCCTTTTTTTCTTTATTTCTCCTCATTCCTCTTTCTTTTTCTTTTTTTTCTTTTCCTTTCTTTTTCTTTTTCTTTTTTTCTTTAACGGATATAATTAACTTATTTCATACAGAGGGGGAAAATTGAGATTTATGATGTCTAAAGAAAAATTAAAGTTTGATTCCTAACGTTTTAGCCTTTCTGATGTGTTTTTTTCTCTTTTTTTTTATTTTGAATTTCTCTCTCATTCAAGCATAATATAGTGTGTATAATCATAAAAAAATTTATAATCATATAAATTGAGTAGTCTAATATTTATTAGCACAAAATGAAAAAGATACAACAAAACCCTTATTCTAAATTATTACAACAATGAGAGATAACAATAAAAATTATTCTTGAGTAGGTCAGCTTTAATTTCTACTCTAAAGTGGTACAGCTCTTCAAAATTTCTAATTCCCATATTCTTCAGCTTGTTAGCTAAAGGTGGAATGCAAGCTTCTATGGCCATGAACAATTAATCTGGTTCTGCAGGCCTATGCTTCATTTGAGCTAACTTTCTTCTCCATCTAGTCAGGAAGCTCGTGAAGGATTCATTAGGTTCCTGCCTTGTATTCTGTAACTCTTGAAGAGAGACTTTAAATTGAGAATTTAGCCCGTACTATTTGACGAACGCTGAACACAGCTCCTTCTAGTTCTGTTGAATATGTGCATCTAGAGTATAGTACTACTTAATAGTAGCTCTTGTCAATGATATCAGAAATTGTTTAACAATTTGTGCCTTAGTCAATCCGGTGGGCTTCATAAAAGTGACATATTGCCGAAGATGAAGGTAAGGATCTTCTTTCATATCATACTTCGTAATGCCTAGAAACTTAAACTTCAGAGGTAATGGTTCCTCTTCCTCTAGATCCAAGTCAGTAAAATCATATATGAGCCTATGCTTTTTCATTACAGTTTACAACTGATCCATTTGTCTTTTCATATCTTTCATCCATTTTTCTTCAGTTGGATCTTTTGTTGCTTTTAATTTTTCTTTAAGTGGCTCACCAATAGTGGTTATAGTTTCAAAATCTTCTTCATCAACAGGCCTCTTTCCTACTACTATATCATCATGTCTTTGAACATTTTTTGCATCTCTCCGTTGAATTCTTTCAAAATCTCTTGCTTGAAAGACTCAGAATTAAAGTTGTAGGGTCCCAATAGCTCCTTCTAGTTCTACTTAATATGTGCATCTAGAGTATAGTACTATTTAACAGTAGCTCTTGTCAATAATATCAAAAATTATTTAACAATTTGTGCCTTAATCAATCTGGTGGGCTTTATGAAAGTGACATATTGCCAAAGATAAAGGTAAGGATCTTATTTCCTGTCATACTTCGTAATGTCTAGAAACTTAAACTTCGGAGGCAATAGTTCCTTTTCCTCTAAATCTAAGTTAGTAAAATCATATCTGAGCCATGCTTCTTTATTATAGTATGTAGCTGATCTATTTGTCTTTTCATGTCTTTCATCTATTTTTATTCACTTGGATCTTCCGTTGCTTTTAATTTTCTTTAAGTGGCTCACCAACAGTGGTTCTAGTTTTAAAATCTTCTTTATCAATGGGCCTCTTTCCTGCTACCATAGCAATCACATCTTTAAATATTTTTCGTATCTCTTCCCTGAATTTTTTTAAAATCTCTTGCTTGAAAGACTCAAAATCAAAGTTTGAGGGTCTCGATATTCTGTTTTCTTTTGATGTGTTCTCAATTGATTATCTAGATTCTTAATATTGGTGGGCCAAAATATCTTTGATTTACTTTCAAATAAGAAGAGACTTTTGGCTATAAATAATAGATTTTAAAAACAAAGATGAGTCATACGTATGCATAAAATGCAAGTTATTTACACTTATTTATAATTAAAAATAACACAAACAAGTCACAAAAAGTGAACCTTTCAACCTTATTCCTCTCACACACGTGTTCAATGGTGAGTCTCTTATCCTAGGACTTTTGGTTTGAGTTTTGATTATCATCAAGGGATAACAAAACCGACGTTCATGCAAATCTATCAAGATGATACTAACAAACAAGTAGCAAATCTCTTTAATAAAACTAAAGTCTAATATAACAGGCCATAATAGAATAATAAGGTCTAACCTAAAATAGTCCATCATTATTAGGCTCGAGCTTTATAAATAAGACTACTATATGGTATCAAACACATACATTTTAGAAAGAACCTAAGGGAAGTTACTAAGTCACTACATGGACTGAGTCTTGGGTGAGGTCAAAGGCTCCCATAGCTTTATACTTTCTTTCCGTCTCCCCACTTAAGGGTCTGAACGACGTACTCAATTGTATACAACTATAAATGACAATAATCATGTACACTATCACCAGGTTTGAGTAAAACATAGGTAGCAATAAAATGACTACTATTAGGTTATTTAGGACCGAGTGCACAGTATATGTAATGGTGTTATGAATGCAAAAGAAATAACTAAATAATTAAAAATAATAAAACACGGAACATTATAATTAGTTTCTTTATCCTTAGTGGAGTCACTACTATAGGCGGCGGGGTTCAGCGCACGCCCAAGTATTTAGTGACTATGGCACTATACAGGCTCAGGGTCTACTAGGAAGTACAATCCAGGCTATAAATCCTAGATTGGAGATGGAGTCACCAACTGGGTGAAATCCGGGGCATACTGTACATCATTTGGATTCCAAGGAGGGGCCCAGCAACTGTTCTCAGAGACTAAATTTGAAAACTAGGTATGAGCTTTTTGAATACCCGACCTGACCTTACATCCACACAATTTCAACATCCATCCAATTATAACCATGCACAAGTAACAACAAAATTAAACAGAATAAATAAATAAAAAAGCTCATGCAAAGAAATGGAGGAAGGAGAAAAAATTAAATCCCATCTAGTACACACAAAGTATAAACTTAATTAAAACTAGAAAGAAAACTTAAAAGGGAAATCCTAAATCTGTAATAATAAGATTATTGTCTGTTCATTTTGTAAATTTAAAATCAAAGACTAATAACTCCACAAGAAAAAATCTATAAAAAAATCAAAGTTAGCATAAAAATTAATAAAATAAATAACCAATTAAAATGAAATACCTTAACTACCTTGCCAAAACTATTTCTAGCCACACAGAGGCTGTGCCTTATTAAAAGGGCGTCGCCTCACTCTGTCAAAGTGAAATATATCCGTACAATACCATCTCCAAAACAGAACAAGCAAAAAATAATAACTTAGTTTTAATGGTTCTAATCATTCGTATCCATGCATTACAACCTACACAAGAGGTAACGCCTCTGTATAATACCATCTCCAAAAAAAATAAGAAAAAAAATAATAACTCAGTTTCTAATGGTTCTAATCATACATATCCATGCCTTACAGCCTACACAATAAGCAATTACTATAAAATAAACAATGATAAATGCAACATGCAACAATTTAAACTAGACAACTACTATGCTAGAAAATATATTGGAAAGAACAATAACATTTACTGCACTAAAGATCTATAAAATAATACATACATAATTAAATATTGAGTACTAAACACTAAATAAATCATCAATCGTGTCATGTGAATGCTTTTGGAACATAAACAAAACAAATGCGAATCACAAAATAGTTAATTAATCATAGATCATGATATATAAATCACTTTAAATAAAAAATAATAATAGAAAATACTAAAGAAAGGGGTCTACTATTTGCAAAATAGTTTGCCTCCTTGTCTTGGCCCTCAAACTTATTTTTTATCAACTTCAAATGGTAAGCTCCTTAGTGTAAAGCCAGAGATCAGCCCTTTATCAAAGCACAGTCACCTTAGCCTTCAATTTGATTTTGTCTAAAGCTTCCTTCTTGTTGGATTCCTTAAATTTCTCTACTAATAGTTTCAAGTACCTCTGCTCTAATCCATTCTTCCGTGCTCCCTTTTGATTCTTTCTTTTTTTTTCTAAGTTTTTTTCTTTCTTCTTTTTTCGTGTCTTTTTTTTTTTCAAAACGTAAACTCTCCTTTCTCTTTTCTTTCTAAACATCCCCCTCTTTTTTTTTTTTTTTTTTGCTTTCTAATCTCCTCCTTTTTCTTTTCTTTTTTTTTTTAAAATTTTTAAATCCTACTTCCTTCACTTATAGAGCTATAACCATGATTTTCTGATTCTAGAATTTCATGGTTAACAGCTCTAGAAGTTGAAGAAAATCGCGCTACTTTGTTTTGGATATTTTAATTTTTCTTGCAGTAGACACTGCTGAGGTGCCACCTCAGTGATGGGGCGTCACCTCAGTAATGAGACGACCGCCTTAGTGATGAGGTGACCACCTTAGTGATGAGGCGACCGTCTTAGCATGATAAGGCGTCATCTTAGTGATGAGACAAAACCCATCAGAAGACTTTAATGGGCTAAATGGGTCGTGAGCTTATCAAATGAGTTGGAACTTCAGGCTTTACACTGTTTGAGCTCGTTTTACTTAGATTTTTATCATTGGACATTCGCTTTTGGGCTGAGCCAATCCAAGTATCAACATATTTTTTAAAAAAATTATAAGAAAATCATAAATTTTATTATTTTTAACAATTTTAACATATTCTTTTAAAATTTATATAAAATATTTTTAAAATTGGTAAAGTTTATCATTTTTTAGATAATTATGCCAATATTAAATTATATTTATTATAAAATATTGCAGTATTTAATATCAATATTGACACCAAACTTCTTCTGATTAAAAACACAGAAATAATTTAATGAGTTAGTAAAAATTTTCTTATTGAAATATACCATTTTAAAATAAAAAAAATAGTATTTCAATTTGTTATAATTTTTCAATTGATTATATAATACTGAAATGAATTTTTTTTTAATTTAAAAATTTGTTAAAATTATTAAAGAGTGTAAAGTTTACGATTTTAAAGTGAAAAAATATATTTCAACATTAAGCAATTACAAGCTTATGATAAACTAAAATACTATATTTTTATTACAAAAATAGTATATTTTAACAAGAAAATTTTTGCTAACTCATTAATATTTTTTAATTAAAAGGTGTTTAGTGCTATGTACAACATTAAACAATTGCAACATTTTATCAAATATTAAAATATTGATTAAAAAAATATATTTTAATATTTGAAATATAAATTTTTTATTGATAAATTTTAAAAGAATATGCTAAAATTATTAAAAGGTATAAAGTTTATGATTTTTTTATAAATTTAAAAAGAATGTATTGAAATTATTTAAATATGTAAAATTCAAGATTTTAAATAAAAATTGAAAAAACATATTGAAATTTTTAAAACTCATAAAGTTTATGATTTTTTAAGTAATTAGGCCTTCTAATAGTGAGAATGAAGTTCCGACAGTGGAAGAACCTAAAAAGCAATTATCTGTTCAAGGTTAGTTTATTATTTTAATTTAAAGAAAAAAGTGCATTTAGGCTTGTTAATACTCGAATTTCAACAGTTCCCCAAAGTGGTCCAGTGATGAAACCTTTTGATGAAAAGTAGATGAGAACAACGATTGAAGTCTTGAGAGTGTACTTAGACTGTCCGAAATCCCTAAAAAGACGGTTTCATCCTTTAAAACCGATAAAGTTTCCAACTTTATACTCAAAAAAAGTCTAGAAAGAGGGACCATGGAGGCTCAAAAGACCTTAAAAATCCAACCTTTTCTTAAAAATGGGCTTGTGCCTTTGGCTAATGACGTGCACTTTTGGTAACCAAAAGCTCGAGCCTTTGGTCATGCTACCTCCCTCTATTTAAATAACCCTTTGGGTCATTTTTTAGAGGACTTTTTTGAAAAATCTTATGAGATTCTACTGTAATAGAGACCTGAAACTAGTGTCTTACCTAAAACCCATTTTGTTTCTTTATTTTAAGATTGATCTAAACCTCTCTTGCACCAAACCACACCTTCATCTTGGTCAAAGCACACTCTAAAGATACAAATCGCATTATTTATGTCACTTTGCATCTCTTTTTGGCAATGATAGCTTGAAAATTAAAATTTTAATACCTTTCAAGACTTATTTAACAAAAAAAAGGGGTACTCAAATGTATTTTTGAGAATCCAAAAGCATTTTTACATGTTTATTTCTTGAAAATTGCATTCTCTACTTCAACTCCTTATTATTATTGTTATTATTATTATTATTATTATTATTAGAGAAAATTTCAAAAAATGACTTGTTTGACTAGACTTCTTTCTTTTATGGTTCGATACTTTTTATTTTTTCAGACTTGATTTTTATATTTTCAGTTTTAATTTGCATTTCTTTTATCTTTCAAAAGTGACTTTATAGGCATTTTTTGTATTTTCTATGTTCTTTATCCTTGTTCTTCGTACGCGTTGCTTTTATTTATTATATTTACAAACAACGCTTTAGGCTTTAGCCTGTCTGTCTCTCTTTTATTCCTTCCCCTATAGCTACCTGTGGTGCCATGGCAGCTGATGTGAGCTTTGTTTTTAGAGTTCTGAGTAGATATAATAATGATCCATGTGAAATCAGGGCCCTTTGTTTTTAAGGCGTCGTTGATGTCCCAGGCAGGGTTCACCGCTGCAGACGTTTGTTCAAATTCTAGTTTTTTGAAGTAGGTTTTGTTTAAAAGTTACAAAATCATTCAAATCTAGGATTTTTTAAAGTGAGTTTTTTTTGGATTTAGTAGGAAGTTTATTGATCTATATTCAACGAGTTAAGGACTTTTTTTTCCCTCATACTGTTGATATCTGTTTTCTATGTCTTTGATGGGTAATTTACATTTATAATATTCAAATCCATTTACTTATGCTTTTGGCCTTTTATTAAAGGATACTGATAGGTATCTCATACCAAGATACCTATAGTTTATCTCACGGGATTAAAAAATTTATGGTGGGGCCATGCTTGCGTACATTTATAATCAACAACGTATAAAAAAGTAGTTGGTTATAATAAATCATGTACTGGGCAGAGCAGTAATTTCACACATTATTATAGTTAATCCCTTCTTCAGTTCTTTGTGGTTCATACAAAAACAAAAGTGGCGGTGTGGAATACCTAACGCTGCATAGCGTCGGCTGACTCCTTACTTGCGCTTCACTCTAACAAACAACTTCACATAACTGAACTGTGCATTCGATTAAGAGTGAATCCACCTTGGGCCATAAAGGCTGCCGTTACACAAACCTAATTCCGGGTAAAAAATGACGAGGAATTCGGTGGAAACTTTTTTACCTCAACTTTTCAATCTTTCTGATAAATTTCGCAGAAATATTGAAAGTGATCCACCTTTATGGCAATGAGTCGAGGTACAACTTTTCCTTTAGTGCATTTTTGGTTCACTTATGCAATAGTTTACCATTGGTGATATAACACACTTGACGGCCATTATTAGATTGAATTTTGGGAAACTCTTACTTAATTTTTGGGTAACAAGAATGTAGATGACGCAGACCGAAAGGCGGAATTCATTCCAAGGTCGACTAATTTTTTTAATTTTTATATTTAATGCTTTTCAAATTACTTTTTAAAATGACCGAACAATTTGTTAATTATTAACCTGATTGGGAAAAATTTATGAAGTGCAAGACAGAAAACTGGGCGGGTTTTTTGCAGATGACTGTCAACAACTGAGTTGGATGAATTGATCACTAGCAGAGGTATTGTTCTTGGTCTTTATGCCGAAAGAGATGCATATGTTTTGCGGTTACAAGTTGAAAGCACAGCTGGAACTTCAATCGAGTAAGACTATGCTTTGTTTTTATGTTAAAATAAAGGTTAAATGCATTCATTATAGATTTCCAAATATCCTATTTTTGCATTCCTGATTCTAACCTTCTCATATAAACAACCGTACATCACTGCATAGATTACAACTTCGTCATCCTTAACGTGGAAAACCTCTAAAATAGCCAACCACAACTTCCATAATTAATATTTATATGGTTGTTTGATTTTATGTCAACTATAGGGAATTGCATTTGGTTAAATGTTTTTTGTGCTGGCTGTGTAATTCTTATATGACGTGTGTGTTTTTTGCACATTGAATCAGACGGTGTGTCGCAGTTTGCATCCCCCAATCCGGCATACACATTGGACACCAAAGTAGCAATACAAGGTAAAATTGAATTTGGAAACCGTAATCTACTTTTATTCTATGTCTGTACATTGATATTCACTGTCGCTTTTTAATGGCTGCAGTGTGCAATGTGCAAGGAATAAAATTTTATAGGGCTTAGTTACACGACTTTCAAATGCAGAGTTGGATAAAATGATCAATGACAGAGGTATTGTTCTTGGTCTTTATGCCAAAGGACATGCAAATGATTCACCACTAGAAGGAAAATGGCTTGTCAGGTAATTCGACGTAGCAATTTAATGTATTCAAATCTAAAAAAAAAGCATTTCAATTGTTAAAGAAACTAATTGAAATGTCCATGTCATTACTTAGGTTTAGTATCTCCATTTTTTGCATTTAATTTATGATTGTTGAGCTGAATGCAATTTTCATAAATTCAAGGGTATTAACACATTTACCAATATGTAACATTTACTCAAGTATCTAAAAAATACTGAGTCATGTTTGTATGTGTGTATTGAATTTACGCAACCATCTATCTTTCAATTGCGTACTTAACTTGTCTATGCTCAAACAAGAAATGTTACCGTGTTACCTCAAGATAGTTAAAACTGCAGCTGACACCTTATTAATTTACATGTATCGTCGATTTGAGGTTCAAAAAACAACAAGTAGAATGTGTCATTAACCAAATTGCATTCCTTACCTATGTACATTTTTTCCATCTTATCCTATAACTGTATTTGTTGTACCCAGGAACACTCATTCAGCAGAAGCATATGGACTATCCTTATCGGCTGTCCCTTCTGACCCTGTGTCAAGCACTACTGATGAGCAGTGCCGTAAAAGGCTTTACGAGAACCCTCCATATAACCATGGCAGGTATGGCATAAGTGTGCAATTATTTGAAATTTAAATGTTTTATGTTCAGTTAAAAATGCAAATGCAATTATCCCCAATGCAGCACTTTTGTTTATCTTGTTGTTTATTACTTAAGTAATGAACGATTACACTTGTTGCTGTGCATAGGAACAAACTTTTAGCCAATGATGATCCACTTCTTTTGGCGCCTG
The DNA here is from genome assembly GCA_949673435.1 of Macaranga tanarius. Classification (NCBI taxonomy): domain Eukaryota; kingdom Viridiplantae; phylum Streptophyta; class Magnoliopsida; order Malpighiales; family Euphorbiaceae; genus Macaranga; species Macaranga tanarius. The sequence goes on along the minus strand of CATIWO010336225.1, from coordinate 17,620 downwards.
TGGCCGCTGTGGCAGTTGCAAGCAAATCAGACAAATGCTTCCTCAGATGGGTCCACGGTTATTCACCAAAGTCCCATAGCAGGTGGTACATTCGTGGATAGAAATGCCTATTATTTTTTTAGCTAAATTAGGTTGTACTTGTCCTCATTTTATGACAATCGTGTGCTGTGATTTTTACTATACAACTTATACATGATGCTATATGTTCAAGTATTCCGCATCCTGTTTATCAACTCTACCCAGATGTACACACACCTAAACAATAATTTTTAACACCTTATTTTTCGACCCCGTGACTGCCTAACTGTCCAAAGTTCATGACTCTTGTTTTAGTAATAAAAATATGCCATTTATTTATATACAAAATGCAGGTTCAACAACTGCTTATACATACTTCTGGATTGAATGCATATATTTAACTTCATCACTTGTTAAGTTGTTGTTAACTAATACTTTATAACATCTTACATTTAAGTTTAGAAACTACAGCATTCATAATTGCCTCTCTGTTATATTTGCTTCCAATTTTTTTAACCACAGTGTTATGGCAGCTATTAAAATTATAATAATATTGCACTGCCATTTCACTTTGTAGACATGTTTTCAACCACATACTTTCAATAGGATGCATTTATGTCCAACTTATGATAACTTTACTTATGTCCTACTTATGATACCTACCCAACTTTGTAACTTTATTTATCATACACACGTGTCCTCTACTAATTCTTTTATTTGTTAAATTTTTTGAAAATATTTTTTTTATGTACTAAGCTACCTATATATGTAATGGTTTGTCATATTTCTCCATATTTCATTAACAAAAATAACACCTTTCTCAGTGTATACGCTTTGCATGTTCAATACTTCATTTGAAAAAAAAAATTTTCGTGTGCTTTTTTAGCGTGCTTTCATGGGTTTAATTGTTTGCTTTTACATGAATGAACATGCAACTAAAACTGCTTCCTTTCTAGCTATCTTATCAGCGTGCAAGATCCAGTTGCATTTGAACATGGTGCCAACTACTTGTGGTGCAATGAATTGAATGCTCTTCTTTTCGTTCGAGCTAATGTTTACAACTCCGTACGTTGCCCTTTTTAATTCCATAAACATATTTATGTATCTATTTATATTCATTTATTTATGCTACTAATAATTTTTGTATGTACATATGTACATTACAGTAACTTTACTCTTTGCCCTTATGCCTTTGCAACGTACATTCAGTCGTATTATAATATATTCACTTGCTGCTCTGATTCAAAATAGGTACATTTATTGCAGATTATCATTGAGCTTGGTTATTTTTTTTTAATTGCTGACCTCCACGCCTTACTTGCATCGTGGCTTTGTGTCATGCCTCCAACATTTGCGGTATATCCTTTGTCCCTGTTTGAGCCTAACTACTACACCATTTATTTTAGCTTTCACTGACAACCTACCTAATATTTTATAAATTTGTCCCTGCTTTTTTTGAACATCTCATGTGTTTTTTTCAACATGCTTTTGCTTCTACTACGTTACTAGGATGTCGTGTTGAGGTGCTTTGAGAGTATGTCTGCAAACCCAACACTTTGTACTGTTATTGCCAAGCACTCTACAATTCTGAAAGCAATGTGTTCAACTAACGACATAGATGTGCAGTCATGCACTTCCGTAAGATACCTTCTTTGCTTGTGTACTCAACGTTTATTCTTAATTCCAACATTCATTGTATTTGAACGACTTCATATTCCATGCTTTTTTTGGCACGTATGCATCACATTTTCAAATAACTTTTGTTGTATCTCAATTTGTTTGCATAGATACGCTCTGACAGTCACATATTCTATTCACTTCTACCAAGACTCAATTTTCTCCATTTTTTATTGTTTCCGTTACCCCTGTCCAACATTCTCCTTCGGGTATTATTTTCCCATTTTCCTGTAAACGCACACTTTGTGTTTTAACAATTCTAAACGACTTAGTTGTAATATCTTTATACTAACTACCATTTACTGCAAAACCTAATTCATTTTAATTCTAGGTTAACACACTTAATACATTGTCATATGACACACGTACGCTGCCTACATCCTAACCTTACCTACCCATTACTGTCACAAAGTCATCAAAATGTTTGTCCTCAAATTACTAACATTAAGACCATTCTATCGATAATGTCATGCACATTCTGCTTTTTTTGTAATACAATCTTACTTTCACATAGGAATTTTTCTTATTTCCCTTTCCCCTCAATTTTCCCTCATAGCCCAATCATGCATGATGCTCTTGTGACAGATATGTGCATATATATTTCCTCGTTTATTTATTTTTTCCCCATAATCATCAAATATCGCCTTCTTGGCACACGTATTGTCATTATCTTATTTAATTTTGCCCATTTGTAGCATCACAAAGTTTTGGTTTTTTTTTTTTACTTTCCTGTTATTGCTTCCTTTTTTTTTCTCAATGCTTATATACCATGATTAATGACATTAATTTCCTATTTCTCTTTCCTTTTATAGATATTTGTGCTAGTCCTTCATAAGGAGCATTGGTTTGCCTTCGGTATTTATTTTCCTAATCGTCATATCTTCTTACTTGACTCACTCCATGACTTGGCCAGCTTCAATTTTCCTTTGACAAAACCCTTGGACAATTTGCTTTACTATTTTTTTCCAACTGCACAAAGTATATATTGTTTTCATTCATTCCACTGTTTCCCCTGCACTTTTGTTCTACCACGTTTCTGGATTTCATATTATTTTTACCTTTTCTTTAACACGTCTTCTTTTCGCCAACCTCCCCTCCTCATAATCTTTATTTTCCATACATGTTCACATATTGCTTATGTTGTACAAATTTGATTATAGGGTTCAGTCAACTTTTCTGCTTCTATTTTGCCCGTTGTGTTGTTATATATATATATATATATATATATATATATATATATATTATAAGCACTTATTTCTTCCATATCAACATTTTTTGCCTTTATATTTATTTCTTTAATTCTTTATTCCAGCCGCTATTTCTTACATTTGTCATATCTATGGGCCCTGCAACCATTTTCTCTGTCGTTCACACCCCTTTCCTTGACTATCAACTCTCACTTTCCAAACATCGTGCCATTATCCTTGTTTCCCCTGTTTTTCTACCATGTTTTCAATTCCCTTTCCATCATGTCGATAACATGTCTAGCTTTTATGCTATTCATCAAACTAATATACTTAAGCATCCACATCCATGAGACACAACCCATTTTTTATATTCCTGCATTTAATACAGCGATCTATTTCTGTGCTATTTGTCCACTTACATACACTTATGTATTCTTGTCTCTTTCCTTTTTTAATTACATTTTCCATTTGCTTTCGATTACCTCTTACATTTTCTGCTCTTCACACCGTTACTAATGCTAATTGTCACTGATATCGTAGTGAAATAACGACTTTCTATTTTTCCTTATCATTGCCAAATGCCTTCATTCTGTGGCCTATTGTGTTGCCTTTTTAAAACCCTTTTCCCTGCTTTTACATTTTTTTATACTAGTATCTGTTATTTTCTTTGTTTAACTTCCATAAGACACAGGCGTTCCTCATTTCATTCATTGGTTTACTAACTTCGAATGCTTTCACTTTTATATATTGGTATATATATATATATTTTTCTCTATATTACCTGCTGATCAAAAAATACTTACACACTCAACGGTTACTCATTTCAGCTTCATGCCATTGACTCTTGTTGTGCAAATACACTGGCGGAGTGTATCTGTGGTTACAGGATTGGCCTCTATTCGATGGCACTTCTCCGTGTCAACTTGACAGGTGATTTCTGGCTTTACCCCCTACATTGTTTCACATTTTAGACTTCCTTAGTTGGTTGTCTGCACAGTTCATTCCTGCTCCTCTGCCATACGGTCTCTATAGAATCCCCTCTATAACTTTCACTATAATTGCTCTTACTTGATGTCCCCCCTCCACGCCTCTACTTTGGCAACCCATGCACTACGATGTTCGACATGCTTCTTCATCCACTGTCACCCACCTTCAACACATGTTCATTTTATATAAACCAATGCACATGACTTATATTTTTTGCCATGCCATTATTTCCCGTCCATTGTCCACTGCACCGTTGTATTATTTTCTTTACTTTTTCATATGACTGCTTTTATGTATAACCACTTGTTCATTGATTATTTCCATCGTTAATTCTTTCAGCCACAGTTGCGGTTTGTTAATGCTTGCCACTTTCAAATTCTGGAATAGGATGTGGTCGTCTGATATTCTATTTATTGTAAGTTGTTCCGTATTATTTTATCTTGTCATCCTTCAACACTGTAATTTACTTTAAATTTGGTTGTGCGCACTACAATTTTACATGCTAAACCTAACATTATTTGGCCCTCTACTATGAAGAGGCTTGTCCTCAACCTATTTAACCATCTGCTAAACTCGATTCATCCTGATATCGCTTCTTCACTATCTTGATCAACGTCTTCATGGCTGACATCCGCTGCACATTTTAGGCTACACGCCTCCATTATTTTGCTTAACAACATATATGTAGAAACAGACATGCAGCATAACTTCTGTCCTCCATTTTGTTATCTTCTGTTTATGTGGTCAAACGACTCATACACACACCTTGTGTACTCTTATGCTGCCAAGTTGTAATTTTTTTTATTGCTAAGTTTCATGAAGTTCCCTACTCACTGTTTACCTACACATTCCTTTATTTCACCTTCTATTTATTACCATCGATGTTGCCAATATTGTTCATATGTTTATCTTCAGCCTTTACTAAAATTTAGTACAAAACCATTGTCTGGCCACCGTTTTATCCAATGTTTGTGTGTGATTTAAAAAAGGTATTATGTATTATGCCAACCCTTGGTGTCATTTATTTCACTACCTCTTATCATTGTACATAGCCACGTTCATTTCATTTTTAATACGCTTGCTTTATCCGGCCTTTTTTTTATTATGTCAACGTGCAATGCTATCGATGACCTTGTACGTTGACATCAACTTCTCCACACCATAAAAATAAGACCCCATAGAAAATGCACACTTTGATCTTTTTGCATCATTCTTTTACAGTATCCTTTGCCTTTTGTCAGTTGTCATACCATGTCATGAATTTTTTTCTTTGTCATTTAAATGCTACTGCCCCTACCCCTCCAACATTAGATCAGTTTGTTTGAATTATACTTAAACTTTCACCTCTCTGCAATAATATATCATTTAATTTCAGGTATGTATAAAAAAATTACCATTTGTGGTAGGACAAATCCAATGATGTTTGTAGTTTACTCAATTATATGTAAAATCTACTAATACTAATGTATTTTATAATTGTTTTTATATAATCAATTGATAAATGTATGAAAAATAAATTTCCCCTCCCCCTCTTATATACAAAGCTTACGTGCTTGCACTTGTCAATGTTTTATTTTTCTCTTGACATGTCCATTTTTGTCAACGTCTTCCATTGGTTAACCAACTTCAGCTTTACTTAGAAATAAACTGCATATTGTTGTGTTGCATGACACACCACATTTCCAGATCTACGATACACATGTCACATTTCATGACAGTAACTATTTGTTTGTCTAGTATTTTTGGCTTCATTAACTAATGTAGCAGCTTTTCCACATTGCACAGCATCTTATGTTGAACCTCAAACCCATAGTATGGATTTGGAGCTACGTTCAAAAGCTTTATCCTCAGTTCACACAGTAGTTCGTTGGCCTTTTCGCTTGCTGCTATGTATAGTAACACACTTGAACCTTTGCTCTTAGGGTGCATCCATTGTACGACATCGAGCGTGTATGAGGCCAATACATTCGAGTTATTGTGTGCCTTTGTTAGCATCTCGATTCCTACTTTTATTTGCATTTTGTAAAAGAATTTGTATATTCCATGCAACATTTGCCCCTGTGCATTTCCACACCTCATCGCCTTTCGAATGAATGACATCTTTTGCTCATCCACGTAGGAGTCAACGCTTTCCAGCTCCTCCAAATTCAGCTCCTTATTACATTTTTCCTGCTCGCTGCCTTATTAAATGCCTTGTACTTACACAGTTGCGTCTACAGTTAAGTCTATTATGCGTAACATTTTCAACAATATAAACATTACCACTTTCACTTGCAATTAAATAACCTTTTTCGTATTACCATCAGGTAGTCCTTCAAGTATGTATCTATATGTATTTTTCTCTTTAAATATTCATATATACATATATATCTATATATTTATATATATATATTTACACACATATACACACACACATATATACATATATATTTTTCAACGTGTTTTTCCCCTCATTGTTGTACAATAATATTTACTGCACCATCTGTCTAACATCCCTTATCCTACTTACACACCTATATCTACCTTAACGACCTACTCTGATTCTGTATATTCAATGACTGAGAAGACATAACTTCTTTTCCATTATTTTCTTTTCTTACACTGTCCTGAAATTGAAATATGCCTTTACTGAAGTTCTTCTGATGCACACGGCTATCTCGCACACTACTCCCATTGGAAGCTATACCTACAAAGCATTTTACATTATTTTACAGGTCATTATAATATGTTAACTCACACACCCTCCATATATTGCATTCATTGTCGCACCCTATTCTTCTTCCCTCGAATGTGACTCGTTTACTGACGTAATTTTATCTTCTGTTCTGACTTCATTGCAGACTTTGTCACAATGTTCTTTTCTTACCATGAAATATTTTTATTATATCGCTTTCATCCTGTCCCATGCTCATGTCCACTTGCGCGTTTTTGTTTAATCACTATGCTAGTTTTTCACATGCTCTTACCTTACTGTTCAAAAACTCATTCTATTTTCCCCCTTCGCTTTGGACTGTGGTTACTAGTGGATGAAGCCCAACCCCTCCCTTCCCCCTACCCCCCACACCAACAACCACACCACCTATTCTCCCATAAAACTCTTAAAAGTTCCACACTAACTTACATACTTGTATTTTTTGTTTGCTCCTACTATTCTTCACTCACGCCTCGTAATTACTTCCTCCCCAAATGTCTAATTCATTGGTTTCAATTCCATGCCTGCATTTCCAGTGCAATATTATCTCATTCTACCCACCGGTCCTTATTCACCCTTTTACAACTCTTACAACCTAACAACTGGTCTACTTATGTTATTTTTATTTTCTGATTTCCTATGCCTACCTGGTTTTTTTTCACCATCTTCTCCATTTTTCACCCCATTTAAATTTGTTTGACAAACTATTAAATTGACACCCCATTTATTGTCTAATTTCCATATTCCTATTCCAATTTCTTATTTTTTTAAATACACCTTGTCAATTCCCCCTCCCAAACTAGTACTTCACCCTCCCTTACACACTCACTAATCCTACGCCGATCCCATCTTTTCACATTTTTTTTATGTTCTACCCCGTGATTTTGCCCACCCATGTTCATATTCACACTACATATAAGCAACACAAAAAAAATTAGAGTCCACACATTAATTTTGGAGGATCATTACCTTACTCTGATCCTCTAAGCTCTTCTTCCTTCGCATGCACCTTTTGCTTTGCTCACTTTGCCTCTTTGTTCCTGTACTTCTCCCCTTCGGCTGCTTCCCCTATCCCTTCATTATATGACTCTGTTACCTTTTATTTATTTTCAACTCCTCTTTTATTAATTAAAGGAAAAAAGTAAAGTTAAAATATGAATCTCCCCTTATTTTCCTTTTGACTCCTTCTTTCTTCTCACCTCTCACTTTACACTGCTGTTTATTAGTTCTTATTCTTCTGTTTGTATTTCTCTCCTACAATAAAAACTTTAAACTTTACTGCATTTATCGCCATTCTATCTCCTTCACTATCTCGTCTAAACTTTATTCCTGTTGGAACGTTTACCAGTGAACTTTTAAACTTTTGTCTTTACCTTTTGTTTATTTATTATTTACTTATTAATTATAATTATAAATTTTATTTTTTGTCATCTTATTATTATTTTTTTCAAAAAAAAATTTTCACCTTTACATGTATAGTTGTAACAAAAGTTTTCTTTTTTTCTATTGGGAAATGTTACGTGTCTCTATAAGAGACATCTCACAGGGGGTAAATTACCATTTTTTATTCCCGTGTTTTAAGGGAGAAAATTTTTTTGGGAGTAAAAATGTAATATTACATGTAAAATTTCATTTTTACCCCCAGTAATTATTCTGGCCCCCTGTAAAATAGGGGGTAAATTGGTAATTTGCTCCCTCGCGAGTTGTCGGGATCATTTTCTCATGGGTACTGCTTCACACCTGGTTCCCAATCTCTCCATCACCTTCAACATTAGCGTCATTTCAGCCGTTCCCATACATTGTAGCAAACTTATATCAGATTTGTATTTATTTAGGGATATTATTGTTGTTGTCGCTCAATATCTTAGAAAAATGATCATCCCCCTTATTTTTATACTTTACATACTAAAATAAATAAATAAATAAATCCCTTCATATAACACCAACTTTAATAGGTACATTTATTAGTTAAAAAAATTTAAATCCTTTATCGGGTTCAGATGAATCCGTCGCAGTTCAATTTATGGACAAAACCAAAACCATTTTTATTTTTTATTTTTTTTATTAAAATTGTGCTTCTGTACATATTGTAACATTATAGCGCAGAAATTTAAATGTCACTATTTTTTTTTAACATAGTAGGGGCCCAAAAGTAAAATAAACATCGCACTATATGTCTCACAGAGAGACATCTACAGTGGGCAAAATTACCTTCTTACGCTCCATGTTACAAGGGTTAGAATAGTTGTTTGGGTTTAATACAAATTTGACATGTAAACTAACAATGTTACACCTCCATGTTACAGGAGTTAGAATAGTTGTTTTGGTCTAAGTTGTGCTTCAAATTCCTATTTCAGTTAACCATTTTTTTCTTTCTTAAAATACACTTCGGTTGTCATATAGTTTTAATCTAACTTAATACAAACTCATGTATCACATAATTTTACTCTAACTTTATGCAAACCCATGTATCATTTTGCCAAAAATGTTCGTTTCTAATGCACTTTCAGTTACACATCACACTCACCCCTTTAAATGCGCTGGTACATCAACAACCATCTACCCTCACCTCACTTCCCCTTAAATTATTTCACATAAAATTTAATTCTCCTTTAATAGTTATCCGCCTCGCTTACTTATTGTAGCTCACTATTGCGCCTGCATTTTTTCCTGTTCCACTCGTATCACTTTCCTTAACTCTAGTCGTTAATATACCTCTCAATCTTTATTTATGCATGTACGCCATACCTTTACATGCACTTCCCTTGACTAAAAATACACTACGACCCTCAATCTTTGCCGACTCCACTCCCACCGCTTCTACTCCTTTCCCTATTGTTTTTTGACATTTTATTGTTAGGGCGCCCATCAATTTTCATCCTCACACTAATCTATTTTTAAATTGGAAAATGTTGTACGTGACGCCTAGCATTTGTCTCACGGTGCCATAAATAACCTCTTTGCCCTCGCGAGATTTTTATTCATATGAATATGTAACTAAATAACAAAAAATATAATATAATACATGATTTTTTTTTATTTTATGACACGATGGGTTCACCCTATTTTTTTTTTGAAGTTTTTATCTAATTAATTAATTAATTAATTATATTATTTTTTAAAAATAATTTTATATTGAACAAACATAAATAAATAAATATATTATTTTATATAATTTTGTAAATTGTGACTCGACGGGTTCACCCAGTTTTTTTAGGTATTAAATTTTGCCAATTTATTTAAATAATTAATTAACATATCTTTTTTTAAAATAATTATATTATTTTTTTGTTATTATATACTGACTAGGGATACAAAAGTAATTTAGGAAATTTTTTTTATCTTTTTCTTGTGCGCGACACGCTGTTGTTCTCTCTCACAGAGATCCCTATCGGTATCCTTTTCTAATTATATTGGATCGTGCTAGATGTCTTGCATAGAGCAAAATATAATGGGGGCACATATTACGTTGTTTGCCCCCACCATGTTACAGGGGGCATCAAAAGTATGTAGAGTAAAAATGTCATTTTTTATGTAAAATTGCATTTTTAACCCAAAATAAAATTTGCAGCCCTCCTAACATAGAGGGCAAAATGGTAACATGCCCTTTGTTTATTATGTTCACTTGCCTCCACCTGTCAAATGCTATTTTTTATCCATAATTGTATATTTTTACTGTCTTATTTTTTCCCTTCCCTATATATTCTTACTTTTACGGTGTCTTACTGTGTGAATAACCATTTAACTTTCCAAATTCAACTGTTCCATTACTATACTTGGCCCGGAGTTCGATCTTAATTTTTCCCCACCTCATCCCTTTTCCTTATCACTTCATACCTTGTTAGTTTTGTTTTATTTCTATTCACTTCATAATTTGTTATTAAGTCACTGCTCGTTCCTAAAAAGCCTCATTTATATTTGATCCCTTGTACTTCTTTTTTATGCTGAAGTTCCACGTTTGGTGCGGCTTCCCATATTTACTATTAATTGCCTCAATTGGTCATTCCAACGCCATCCATCCTATCAAACTTTCCTTGCCCACATATAGTTTAATCACCCTATTCTTTCTTCTTCTACTTTGTCAATTGCCGCCTATAATCATAACATGTTCCCCTGCCTTCGTCTGCCCTCTTATCATTTCCTTGCACCCAACCCTACACTGACTCACCTTCCAGCCATAAATCCCGCTGCCTCAACCACCAAACAGTAGTTAAATTTACTTCCATCTATTCAATAATTATAATAAATGTTTAGTTAACTTTCTTCTTTATAAATACCCCACACCACCCATCACCTTCCTTGCCCCTTTTCTACTTTCCTCTTTCTAACTGGTTGTCAGCCACTTCATCTTATGGAAAACCCAGGTTGTTGTTTTCCTCCATAAGCCATCAGTTTCTTATCCTAAAACTTTATTTTGCAATGCCATGTAAATTTTATTGTCACATAACATGGTAACTGAAGCGGCTTATTTTTTTTTCAGGTTCTTCATCTGCCAACAATGTTCCAGAAGTTATTTACAGCTCGGCATCCTCATAGTGCTACCACATATACTACATGGTTGTTGCCTCGCAGAAAGAATTATCCGATTTTGAGATGTTAAAGTTCATTGACCGTTTGGTTTCTGTTTGCCATGTTCCAAAACACACCATCTACATGACACTTACTGCCAATGACAACCCCCTTTTAGGAGGATTGAGGTACTTCAACAGCCTTTTTCCTAACATAATTGTGCTGCCATCCCCTCCGGCGAACCCTCCTCTTCTTGACGAAGGGGTTATAATGTGTCCATAAGTCCCAACTTCATCTTTGTTCACATCCACACTTGCTCCGTTGACAAGGTCAGCTCCTTCTAGAAGTGAAAGGGGCCACAAGCATCAGAAGGACCCCATCCAAATTTTGAGCAGCGCATACTGGCTTTCTGCACTTTTGGATGTTATTCTTTTGCCTACCCTATTCCTTTTTAAACTAATATGTTACTGGTGATTCATGTCCCATACTAGTTGGACGTTATGTTCATATTTATGTATAACTATCTGTACTCTATCGTGCCAATATATTCGCTTCTCTATTCCAGTTCCTATTTACTTATGTCACTCCAACTTATAAAGTCTAAATACAACATTACTTATTTTTGTTATCTCAATGTTCATTCATTATATTAGTTACCTGATTTAAGTGACGTCCTGTGAAATAGAAATTCTTTTTTGGCCTATGTTGGAAACATACGTTGCAATTTATTGCATCCTGAGATTGCAACTTTGCACAAATATAACATCATTTTACCTCCAATCACTGCTTAATCATTTTGAATGATCAGTGACTTCGTGGGAGTGGTTCAATTGCCTCACATAATTTGACCGTTGTATATCCATTTGCATCAACAGGGCACCGGATGAGTTTCGATATTCATCTGCATATCCATTGCCACATTCTGTGCATGCCTGCGTATTTGTAAAATAACTTTATACGTTAAAAGCAAAACGCAGCATTTACAACTGTTTGTTATTACCCTCAGTATATTTACAACTGATAGTCATTGCCACTAACAAAATTTAGTTTTCCAATTTAATGCCAAACTGGTTACACCTAGCCTTTATCTACTGGTTTTCTTAATCTAATGTTGCTTGTTAATTTTAAGTTACCTGATTGCCCAGATGTAGTCCCTCAATGGTTGTACATTTCGCAACTGATCCTTCAGTCTGCATCATATAATAAAATATTTATGTTAGTTTCTAAAAAACTGCCTTCCCGATCCAACTTCAATGTTATGTTTATCTCATCTAAATAAACTATGTAGTGGATATAGGCAATACTAAAGGCATAATGCCTCCTGATATTTCACATTTCAGGAACTGGTTCGGCTTTTGATTGTGTTTAGTAAACCATGCTAGCTGATAATTGTCAACAACTTGTTTTAACGCCAAATTAAGTGGAACATCAAAGATAAACAAGGAATCTTACTGTTGCTGCGATACCTATTTAGCCAATTTTTTTTCTCGACATTTTTACCTTGTTTATTGGTGTCAAATATAGTAAGTACGCACTAACCTAGTTTTGTTCTGCAATTGCACCTTCCATTTCTATAGCTGTATTTCCCCTTATAGCATTCCATCTCCTGCTTCCCCTTGTTCCCTGCATCCTCTCCTGCCACGATCTCAACCTATTTGTCTGCGGCCTTCCCCTAGGCTGGGCAAGCAGAGGATCCCTATATAGGATATTGTCAGTGTGATCAAGTGGTGGAACTGTCATCGTGCCATTACTTGCGTTAGTCGTCTCGTTCCCCACCTCCCTCGCTTGGCCAACTGAGTTATCGATACAAATTTCAATATTCCCCAAACATCTAACCCCAGCAATTGCATTTTCCAAAGCCATTTTCATGAACATGAATGCATCTTTCCTACCACATGATTCATTTACTGCGACAATAAAAGATGATTCCAACTCTCGATACCTACGGACTTCCTCCGTAGAACCGTATGATGTCTGTCCAATGTCAATTTTACTGTGGCACTGTCTAATGTCACCGCGCCATCATTTCAGAATATATATGTCATCAACGTAGTTGACATCATTGAGAATGAGCACACTGAAACAATGGCAACATATTATTCCAATGAACTTGAACAAGCAACATATCATTCTATAACCCGACAGTCATTATGTAACTTAACGGTGTGTGTCACTATCTTTGTGCAATCATCTGTAATAACCAACTTCTCAACAACACTGTACGACTTACCATTTACGTCCGCCTCTTGTAGTAATATGCAATTAGCATATAACTTTTCTTATTTCTTCCTGAACTCTCCTAAACATTGAATTTGTAAATGCAACCTGAAACTGCCGCTCAAGTCCAAACAGAGAAATGCATGTAATTATTTTTGTCATTGTGTCATTGTCAGCTATATTTTCCTTCTCAATTTTTGCTCACATTATAATCTCGTACTACTCCACAAACTGCTTCAGCGTGCTCTTCAAGTTTAAGTATCCATCGAAGAATGCATTCATCCTCTCACTGCATTACGTCGATGATATGTCGGCTGTAAAGTTTTACCTTATATAAACTGGGACCCATTTATGCCTTCCAGCGTGCAGATCGCTCAACCACTTATTACTATGTAGTTCAAACTGATGCACCATTCCATTCCATTCGTCTTTAAAATCTACTACAGACGTTGCATCATAAATAATTTCCATGAACTTTTCCTTCAGTGCATAATATTCAGTCATTCGTTTCATCTTCTCTGGAAATTTGGTTACTATGTTCCACCTGCACTACAAGTGTACCGTCTTTAGAAACACCTTCACAATTGCGTTGCCAATTGATTTGCATTGGTCTGTCATAATTACTGTCGGCGCCACTCCATCCATGCATAGTTTCCAATTATTGAACACCCATTCGAACGTTGTTTCTTCTACAGTCGATACAAAGGCACAGCCAAGCAACATTGAATGCCTATGGTGATCGACGTCGATGAATGGTGCAAGAGGCATGTTATACTTGTTTAGCAAGTACGTTATGTCAAATGAAATAATTTCACTAAAATATTTGTAAGCAACTCTTCACCTTGCGTTAACCCAGATTACGTTGCGGAGCCGCCCTTCATCGTCAAGATCAATTGCATAGTAAAACCTATTATCGACCTGCTAGAAATTGGCAAACATGTTGTACAATGCCTTTATATCCCCTTCACCTAGGCGTAGTCTTCTTGTGGTCGCAATATAGTTGTGACAATCCCTCTCTATGTATGTCAATTAATCAAAACCTTCGGCATCTTCTGCCAACGATCTAACAGTTTTGGACAACCTTATTCTCGCTGCATCATTGACCTCAAGCCTCCTCTTAAAATTGCTTCGCATCCTCCTGTGCTGCAGGATATACCATGACTTCACTAGTGTCCGTTCATGGTTGTGGTTCATTTCAACTATGTTTATGCTCCATCTGCCATCTCTTTGCAGGGATGCACAAATTCGCGCTTTGCACCCAACATGGCCCGATGGCCATTTATTCAATAAATTAAGCCCTTTATTTGAAGGACGACCGACCCTGTGGCAGGCAATCATTTGATTCCGTGCAACACCATTCACTTTATTCGTTGATGAGAACCGGACTACACCAAATCCATTACGTCTTCCATATTCATTTTAATGGTCAACCAAGGCGTTAATCGATGCAAATGACATTCTAACATATGGTGTTTCAATTGTGCTTAAATGTTCGTCTGACACGGTGCAACCACTTTCAAAATCTCCTGCCTATACGTACATTTAGTATAAGATACTCTTGCACTTTTAAAAATACTGTGCATATAATGCAGCTGGATCAAACACAATTTTAAAAATAAATAAAAATTAAAAAACACCAAGCAACTAACCTTTTTATTTGGGTCTGATTTGTGTTACGTATGCCATATCAGTCATTACATACAAAATGTTCATTGGATTGCTTCAAAATTTTTGCAATGCAATTTGCAATGCCATCTAAAACATTTTCATACAAGTACATTTGTTATTCCAGTCAACATAACATCGAAATCCCCCTCCCAAATTAGCGGACAATATTACCCTTGCACATTAGACGAATTTACTCACCATGTATGACAGAATCATGTTTGAACCATGTTCACCGTCTTCCACTTCCAACATATCCTCTGTACCAACTGTCATCCTGCATTTGGCGATGGAACATCGATGTTAAGCTTAACCCTTTTTCGTTGTAATAAGTCTTCCTGAGGAAGGCAACTAGACATGCGCCTTAGAGGATCCTTTAAATGATAACGGCACGTATGATGTCTCGTTTCCTATTGGACATCCGCCCCTTTTAAGCAATCACAAGTCCAACGGACCGGGCCCACATCAGGATGCCGCGAAAAGCTTTTACCTTTTTTTTTCTCGCGATATGGATGCAGTTATTACACCAGGCACATGTCGCGTGTTGCCAGCATGTCATAATTTATTTAATTAAAATTTATATGTTTATTTATTTATTTAAATAAATTGACAATATCTTAAATTTAAACATTAACTGAGTGAATCTGTCGTTTCATATTTAACAAATTCATTTAATTAATTGTATACGGTGACTTATTTATTTTTTTTGGGTATAACATACACAATCAGTAACAATATACATATATTTTTAAAGGAAAAAGATTGGCGTCTCTGCGAGAGACACCAAAATTTGTCTCTCCCACATACACATTTACCAAAATGCCCTTGCATTTTAGTAAAATTACACAAAATAAATAAATAAATAAATAAATTATAATATATGGGTTCTTAAATCATGATACGATGGATTCATCCATTCTCATTTTAGGTTTTAGATTTTGTCAATTTAATTAATTATTTAGTTAAAATAATTATTTTTAAATTATTATATAATTTTTTATATTATAAAATGAATAGGGATAGAAACATAATCTTGACAAAAAAAAATTTGTACTTATTGGTAGAGAGGCGTCGCTACTACCAGCTTCCTTTTTTTTTAACTTAGTTAATTAAATACATTGACATGATTTCAAACCTAACAAAAGAACATGGTGAAATCATCGTGTCATGATGTAATGAATTATATATTATATATGTAGGTTTAAGGGTATAGCGCGCGCTCAAATATCCGACGACCACGACACCGTGCTGGTGTAGGATTAATAAATGTAAAATTTGCAAAATTAAAATCATGCTTCGAAAGTAATAAGAATCAATCAACGTATAATAACTATAAAATAAAAATAGGTTTCCTAGTTACTGTGAAAATGATTTGTCCTCATCAGTGTCAGTGATGATCCTTATTAGCGTCCAACTGTGTCGAACTACACTTCTGGCCCTTTGTTTCTGAAAGTTCCTAAGCCATGTAGCTCACTTTTTCTTTCTCTAATTCTTACTTTTTTTATGTTTCCATCTTATTTTTCTTTGTACGTCAATCTTCTTGATTTTGTTATATATATATATATATATATATATTTTAACTTGTAGATCCCCTTATAGCTTCAGCCTTTTCTCACTCCATAAAATCTATTTCCTCTCTCTCTCTCTCTCTCTCTCTCTCTCTCTCTCCATCTTCCCACCATTCTGCATTAACTGTCCCCCTCTAAATAAGGTATGAAAATGAACATGGATTCATCATTGGGCTCATTTTGATGGACTTTTAGCATTGGGCTCTTACTTTGGACCTGGCACACCCAAGGTGTCCCCAATATGATATTCTGACACTCGCCACTTCAATTTGAGGCAGAAACGTCTATGTATAATTTCATTTACAACTACATAGGTTGAGCTGAAAAATATTGTTGTTTGACAGTAATGGATTAAAAGTTAAAGCGACGCACTATATCACTTTAGTGTAACTATGTGTGTGTATATATATATTTATATAGTTTTGTATGTCAATGTGCGTATGTGTGACAATTTATATTAAAAAAATGATATAAAATGGTATGTGGTTTTATAATAGAGTTTTGAACAATCAATTGTTTAAGCATGAATTTTAATAAAATTAATAATATATTGTCCATAATTGCAAAGTCTATGTATCGACATCATACGGTTTTATTGGATCAATTCAGAGTGGTTATTTCAATTTTCGAGGTGGGTTCCGTATAATTTTTTTTTTGGCGCTCTCCTTCATTCGGGTCGGAGACGGATAAATTTCATTCGAGATACTGTTCCGAGCTGTGCTTAAACCTAGTTTTATTATGTAAATGAACATGAATTATTAAGAATCACGCATGATTAAAAAAATGGATGAATCGTGGTTGCCTGGTTTACAAACGTTAATGTAGATAACTTGTTTATTTATTTGTCATTGTATTTATGTGCAATGTTAACAAATCGATAATGCCACAATGGTTTTTTAATTTCCATATACAGAAGTCGCTGACAGGAACGTCACATCATTTTATAATTTTTTTCCCTTTACTATGAATGACCACTTATAGATATAAGAGTTCAATTTAAAACATGCATTATTTTCTGCAATGCAAATTTATGACCAAAGCCACATCATTATATTGAGGCCTTAAGATACACCTTAAGGTTGACAGTAAATAAACAGCAA
>CATIWO010336190.1:0-25178 GCA_949673435.1 Macaranga tanarius | reverse complement strand
ACTATTATTTAGAATATAAAAATTAGGCTAATTAAACAAAAAATTACCCATAGTCTTCAATAATTATTTTTTTCATAATTCTTTAGAATTTAGAAATTAAACTAATTAAATTAAAAATTACCCATAGTATTCAATAATTATTTTTTCAATAAAAATATCAAAAAAAAGTATGAAATATATCAAATGAATTATTATTTTTATTATTGATACTAATAAAAATAAAAATTATATTTATTGTCTTAATTTTATTATATTTGTTGCTTTTTGTTGCTTGTTATTGCTTTTTGTTTCTTGTTGTTGCTTTTTGTTGTTTGTTGTTGCTTTTTGTTTCTTGTTGTTGCTTGTTGTTATTTTTTTGTTGGTTGTTGTTGCTTTTTGATACATTTTTATAAAATGTTAAGAGTACTTTAAAAATAGAAGAATCTTGAGTATAAAAAAATATTGAGAAAAAATATTGATAAAAAACAGTACCTTAAAAATAAAAATAAAAAAAGTTTAGTAAAAAAATATTAAGAAAAAAAAAGAAGAAAGTAGAAAAAAAACTTTTAATTTAAAAAATAGAAGGATCAAATTTGAGTAACAACACTGAGAAAAATTTTGAGCAAAAAATAAAATAAAAAATGTTGAGAAAAAAATAAAATGTTAAGAGTACTTTAAAAAAAAAATTTGAGTATAAAAAAATATTGAGCAAAAAAAATATTGATAAAAAAAAGTAACTTAAAAATAGAAAAAAAATAGTAAAAAAATATTGAGAAAAAAAAATGAAGAATGTAGTAAAAAAAAGTGCAGAAAATTTCCTCAAAACTTTTAGAAGAGCAATGGTCTAGATTTAGTAAAAAAAAAATAATAGAAGGATCAAACAACTTTTTGAAGAGTCATGCTTTAGATTTGAAAAAAAACAACTTCCTTAAAGCTATTTTTAAAAATACTTTTGGTCAATGTGACTTTTAATATTATTTTTGATTTTTTGGCTATTTATAAAAAAATTCCAAAATTTAATTGTAATGACAAATTTTGTTAAAATCTACTAAAAAATCAAAATTAATTTAATTAACAAAACTATAAAGGTCACAAATAATTATCAGCAAAAATTTCATGTTCACACAGTTAAGTGGTAATGATATTGAATAAAAAAAATACACATACACAATTATTCTAAATAAAATAAATGCAAATAAAAAATTCAATGAAAAGATCATACATATATAAATAATATTAACATAACATTTTTCAAAATAAAAATTTTGTAAAAAATACTATTATTTTCATCTAAAAGTAAAAGGGTATTCATTTCATTTTAAAAGAAAAAAAAAATTCTTAGCATATATTTTACAGTGATAATTAATAAAAGGTTAAGGGTGGACACTATTGAATTGAAGTATATTTATCATAAATATATTCTTAATTAAAATTATTTAACAATATATTTAAAAATATTGAAAGAATGTTGTATAATTATTTAAATAAAATTTTTTATTGAAATTGTAAATTATAAACATATCAAGTTTGCAATATTATATTATTATATAAGCAAAAAATACTTTAATATTTTTAAAAATTTTAATAATAATAATAATAATAATAATAATAATAATAATAATAATAATAATAATAATAATAATAATAAAAAAGTATAAATTTATTATTTTATATACAATCACGAGTCTAAAAAACTTTCTACTCACACGTGGTAGTTTACTATACTATAATTAAAAATAAAAATATAATTAAATTAACTAAAAATATAATTATAATTTTATTCAAATTTTATTTCCTATTTTGATTAGGTCACATATTTATCCTATAAGAATCGCATAATTTATTAATTGAAATTAAATTAAATAAACTGAAATTACAATTATAGTTCAATTTCAATTTTATTTCTTATTTTAATTAGGTTAACTTCCATTTATATAATAAAAACTAATTTAGTTTTAATTTAAATTAAATTATGTATTTATTATAATTAGTTGAATTTTTATTTGAACTAATATAAACTAAATAAATAGCATAATTTAAAAATCTCATTGAAGTTTAATAAAAAATAATTATAATTAATTTAATTATTTTTTTATTATTTTAATAATTAATTATAGTCATAATTTAAAAATAGTAAAAAATTTTTGAAAGAGAGAAATATTAAAAATAAAAATTATTAAAAACATAATGTAAAATTACTGAAAAAGATAAAATTAATATTACAATATTAAAAATTAATTCATAGCAACAAAATTAGAAATTAATAAAAAAATTAAAATTAATGTATTATTTTTATCATCTAATGATTCATTATCATTATAATTTAAAAAAATTTATATAGATTTTTTTAAAAAATAAAATACTAAAATTTAAAATATTCAAAATTGATGTGTAATTGCTAAAATAGAAAAAATAATATTAAAAATATTTAAAAAATAATTTATAGTGATAAATTTTAACAAAATTTAATATAAATAATTTAATTAAATTTTATTTTCTAATGATTAATTACGCTTATAATTTAAAAAAATAATATATGAAATATTTTTAGAAGACAAAAGTATTAAAGTTAAAAAAGTTTAAAAGTAATGTATAAAAAGGAAAAATAATATTAAAAATATTTAAACTACTATTAAAACTTAATTATAATGACAAATTTTGTTAAAATCTATTTAAAATAATCAAAATTAATGTAATTAACAAAAGAGATTTTTTCATAAATAGAGCTTTTGCACATTTGTCAAAACCAAAAATAATATCAAAAATCACATTTACCAAAAATATTTTCAAAAATAGCTTTAAGAAAGTTTATTTTTCAAATCTAGACCATAGCTCTTCTAGAAACTGTTTAGCTCTTTTAGAAGTTGTTTGATCCTTCTATTTTTTTTGAATCAAATTTTTTTTTTTCTACTTTCTTAATTTTTTTTCTTAACATATTTTTACTAAACTTTTTTTTTTCTATTTTTAAGGTACTGTTTTTATCAATTTTTTTTTTTTGCTCAATATTTTTTTATATTCAAGATTTTTTCTATTTTTAAAATACTCTTAATATTTTATTTTTTTCTCAATATTTTTTTATTTTATTTTTTTCTTAATATTTTTCTCAGTGTTGTTACATATTGTTTAGCATATGCACTCCTTCCCTGTTTTTTTCACTTTGTTTCCTGCATTTTTTCTTTTTTTTCCTGCACTTTTTCTTCCCTTCTTTCCTACACTTTTTCTTCCCTTCTTTCCTGCACTCATTCATTGTTTCCTGTAACAAAAAAGCAACAAATTACAGTTGTTGATTTTTGTTGTTGTTTATTATTTTTTTAGTTTTTTCATCATTAATAATAAAATTAAGACAATAAATATAATTTTTATCAATAATAAAAATAATAATTTTTTTGATATATTCATAATTTTTTTTGATATTTTTATTGAAAATTTAATTATTAAATACTATGGATAATTTTTACTTTAATTAGTTTAATTTCTAAATTCTAAATAATTATGAAAAGAATAATAATTAAAATACTATGGGTAATTTTTTGTTTAATTAGCCTAATTTTTATATTCTAAATAATAGTAAGTATCAAAATTAAAACAATTGTTATTTAGAATAAAAAATTAAATTACTTAAAATGTACAAATTAAATGAGAAAAAAGAAACAACATAAAAAATGGAAAAAGTAACAAAAAGAAACAACATGCAATAAACAGAAACAACAACAAACAAAAAGAAATAAGAGAAAATTTACCCTTCAATAAATATAAATTTTACTTTTATTAGTATCAATAATAAAAATAATAATTTATTTGATATATTTTTTTGATATTTTTATTGAAAAAATAATTATTGAATACTATGAGTAATTTTTACTTTAATTGCAACATAAAAAATTAGAAAAGCAATAATAAGAAATAGCATGCAACAAACAGAAACAAAAAGAAATAAGAGAAAATTTACCCTTTAATAAATATAATTTTTACTTTTATTAGTATCAATAATAAAAATAATAATTTATTTGATATATTTCATATTTTTTTTGATATTTTTATTGAAAAAATAATTATTGAATACTATGGGTAATTTTTACATTAATTACAACATAAAAAATTATAAAAGCAACAAAAAAAAAAAAACATCATGCAACAAATAGAAACAATAAGAAATAAGAGAAAATTTACCATTCAATAAATATAATTTTTACTTTTATTAGTATCAATAATAAAAAGTAATAATTTATTTGATATATTTCATAATTTTTTTGATATTTTCATTGAAAAAATAATTATTGAATATTATGGGTAATTTTTACTTTAATTAGTTTAATTTCTAAATTCTAAATAATTATAAAAAAAATAATTATTGAAGACTATGTGTAATTTTTTATTTAATTAGCCTAATTTTTATATTCTAAATATTAGTAAGTATCAAAATTAAAAAAATTGTTATTTAGAATAAAAAATTAAATTACTTAAAATGTACAAATTAAATAAATATATTCATTATCCATTTATTCCTGAATCTATATTTGTTTTAATCATTAGTTAAAAATCTAATATTTGCAACAAAAATAACAATATAAATAAACCCAAAAAAAAGAAAGGAATAATTTTTATTTATAATTTCCAACCCAGGTGACTAGTATGGTGAATGAAGTTAAGATCCTTTGGTAAGCCAGAAAATGCATAAATTAAATCTGAAAAAAAAATGTGGAACAAAAAATTAACATTATTAGAAAAATTTTCTTGGCAATAATAGAGTAACATAATAATGCTAATATAATTAAAAATATTATAGATAATAAGGCCACTCACCATACTATATTGAGTCACCAGAGGATAATCAGAAGCACTAAGATTAATAAACTAATCCCATTTGAAATTCCTCAACAAAATAACCATGGCATGAAGAGTAGTAGCAAGCATTGTAAGACCCACAAGGCCAAAAACTAGTTCATTGGACATAAATTCAGCAACACGGAAAACACCGATAAAGTCACTTTTGAAAGATAAAATAAATGCAGATCAAAACTAAAAACGTAAAAATCAAGTCTGAAAAAAAAAGCACCAGACCATAAAAGAAAGAAGCCTGGTCAAACAAGTCATTTTTTGAAATTTCCTCTTAACAAAATTATAGAAGTCACAAATAATTATCAATAAACAAAGTAAAAATTCAACAAAAATATTGTATATGCATAAATAATAGGGATAATTACATAAAAACCCCAACCTTTTATAGCCTTTTCAAATTAAACCATATTCAATTTTTGCTTACAAAAGTAACCACCAACTATAAAAATTTTGCAAATAATACCATATGTCTACTTTAGTAATAGAAAGCTGATGTGACAGTCACTTTTTAGTCTGCTCAGTTGAATGAAGCCCCACAATTGCTTATTGCTTTGAAGTAATATTTTTTTTTAATGTTTGGACAGCTTAAGAACACTCAGGGTTTAAGGTTTTGTGACTTTTCAGTTAGAATAAAATTATTTGGACAGTCTAACAGGTTAGAATTTTATTTTAAAATAATTGAAAAAAATTAGTGAATTGTCCAGTCATCAATCCAGTAAGCAATTGTGGGCTTCACTCAACTGAGGCAGACCAAAAAGTGACTGTCTGTTAACTAAAACTGACAGATGATATTATTTGCAAGATTTTTATAGTTGGTGGTTACTTTTGTAAGCAAAAATTGAATATGGTTTAATTTGAAAATGCTATAAAAGGTTAGGATTTTTTATGTAATTTTCCCAAAATAATATTAGCATAACATGTTTCAACAATAATTTTATAAAAATACAATTATTTTCACCTAAAAATAAAAGGGTACTTATTTCATTTTAAAATAAAATTCCTAACATATATTTTATAATGATATTAATATAAGATTAAGAATTTATACTGCTAGATTGAACTATATTTATCATAAATATACTCTTAAATAAAATTATTTAAGAATATATTTAAAAATATTGCAGTAATATTGTATAATTATTTAAATAAAAAATTATTGAAATTGTGATAAATTATAAATCTATTAAGTTTGCAATATTAAATTATTATATAAGTGAATACTTTTAATATTTTTACAAAATTTAGTAAATGTAATAATAATAATAATAATAATAATAATAATAATAATAATATCAAATTATATATTTAATATTATACATTATCACGAGTTTAAAAAAATTTTCTATTCACATGCGAAGCATGTGGTTATTTACTGGTATTAATAAATTATTAGTGAATTTAATTGTATACTTTTCATTTTATTGTCAACTAATATATATTAAATAACATATGTATAATAATGTATGATAAAAATAAATATGTTTGTGTTTACAATATAATAAATAAATTATTAACAAAGTATTTTGTTATTATTATTATTATGATTATAAATAAATCATCATTATCATCATCATCATTATTATTATTTGGAATGTCCATTATATTTTAATTTAAACTTAAAAAATAAACATAAAAAAAAATTAACATTGTATGGTTCCAAAACTTATAATTTATTAATATATTTTTTTCATTTGTTTTAGATTTTATAAATTCTCATTTTGATTTTTGATAGGGAAAATGCACAAAATGCCATTAAACTTTGGACTCATAACGGGAATGTCACAACACTTCACTTTGTAATAACAAAATAACAATACTTTGAAAAGTTTGCGCCCGCTGTCACAATCACCGTTTTCAGGCAACTACTTCGGTGAGAAGCTGTCATGTCAGCCACTTAATCACTAAATAAATACAATCAGATGCCATGTCAGCACCTGGTTCAAAAGGTACCAGTTTTCAATCTCACATACTGCCGGCTAGTGCAAAGAATGTTGTGAAGAGAAGAATGTTTTGGAATTTGGATGGGGCAAGAATATCCTTGCCCTTTTGCTTGCTACTTCCTTCTATTGCCAAAATTGCTTTATTGCTGTTTCTTACTAACCTATCTCTCAATTAGAAGAGCAAGACATACTGAAAGAGAAAAGGTAGATATAGTACAGTTTCTCCAAACCTTTTTTAAGCAACTTTTGCACCCAATTTTACAGTTGAATAAGGGATGAAGGAAAGCCAAATAGAAAAGAGGAACCTTCTCTTATTTCCATATTTGTATGAACATCTATATAATGATTTTATTGTTGAATGTTCTCTTTTGTTGATCAATTTAGATCCTTTTAAATGTAGGTTACTAGATATAAGAGAAGCACTCTTCCCAATCAATCATTCGGCATGATTGCCCAACTGTTTATTGTTTGATGGAAGAGTAAATGGCTAGGTTTACTCTAATTAAAAGTAGTCTTACTTTTCATCTTGGTGATTTTGTGTGGTTTAGGTTTGATCTCTATCCAAAGCAATTGAAAGTGGTGAAAACAATTGACTTGTAATAATTGATTTTTCTCTTACAAAGGACCATGAGGTCTCATTTGTTGATAGTGTTTTTGTTGTGTTACTGTTGCTACAATTGTTGGGTGATGTCGATGATAAAGAGAATGAGTGTGTGCTATCCTTAACGCACGTGACTGACATGCAAGCCGGTACTAGCCACGTGCATAACAGAGAAGAAGCTGAACCCATCATCACTTCACTTCCAAATCTACTTCTTACAAAACAACAACACCACCACCAGATTCAAATCCAAAAACCAAAAAAAAATAAAAATAAAGGGTACTTTTACTAAAAAAGCCAAGAAGAATAATAATAATATTGAAAAATAGAACATAGAAGTAGCATTCGATCTGTGTAATGTATCTATAACAAACAAACAAATAGTGTACGTTGCGTTACGTTGTGTTGTAGCTATATCAATGGAGGAGAAGACCGTCTCGAGACACCAAAACGGCTTTTTTCTTTTTGCTCTGAAAAATTGAAGATAAGCTTTTATTTTATTTTCTGTTTTATAATAATAATAATAATATTGTGTTATGTGTGCATTATATATAGTGTGGTGAAAAAAACAAAATGTAACACAGAAATCAGCTGAGGAAGAGAACTGTGTCTAGAAATAATGCCTATATGGCATTTAATATGAAGCTTTTGGTGATTAAGTGGCTGATATGTCAGTTCCTCACCGGAGTAGTCGCCTAAAAATAGTGATTATGGCAGCGGGCATAAGCTTTTCAAAGTATTGTTATTTTATTGTTACAAAGTGAAGTATTGTGGTATTCCCGTTATGAATCCAAAGTTTAATGGCATTCTGTGTAATTTACTGTTTTTGACAGGAAATAATTTTATGATTCTCGATTTTATACTAGAAATTTGTTGTGCATTTTTATTTATACTTTTTAGATGGATGTATTTAAATTTTCAAATTCCTATTTTGAACTGTATCATACCGATGCATTCCGAAATTATTGAACTTTCATACTAAACTGTACTAAAAAGTGGAATAGTACTGGTATGAAGATTTTTAAATTTAATATAGTACTGAAGATTTTATTTTTAAAATCCCTAAAATTTGATATGATTCTGAGAATTTTAAATTTTTGCATTTTTCCAACATGTACTTACCCCTAAATCAAACACATATTATTGCAACTAGAGGGTGAATGATCAATTGGTCAAATTATTCAGTATGTTTGAGTCAGTCCAATTTGAGATATTAAAAATTAAAAAAAATATATTTTTAGTTTAGTTAGGTTTTTGCACAAAAAAATATTCAGTTAATTAAAAAATTAAAAAATAACTTTTTTTTATTATGAATATATTTTAAATGATAAGTTACTTTTAAAATATTAAAATAAATTAAAATTCTAAAATTTTAGTTTGGTTTCAGTTCACTTCAATTTTTAGTACAAAAATCTTAATTTATTTGGTTTAGTTTATTCCTTTTTATTAAAAAAAAATTAGTTCAACTTAGTTTTACACATATAATTCCAAATAATTCGATTTGGATTATTTCAATTTGTTCAACTTGGTTTCATACATATAAATTTAATTAATTCGATTTGGATTATTTCATTTTGATTATGAATAAAAACAACCGAATGAGGAACCCCTAACTCCAACTATACTATTATTTTTTCCAAGTTAATATAAATAACTTATATTTATGAGTCATTCTTCAGTGCAAATGTGTACATACATACAATTGGAACTAATAGCCATTAGATTGATTGTCAATTCATTATAACCATTAATGTAAAAAATCCATTACCGGATAAATCAATCATGTAATTTGAATTTATTAACTAATAATTGGTGGTTTTGGTTATTTGCATTTTAAATTTAAATCATTGCTTCATTGCATTGCCTTTGTCTTTTCTGCAAACACAACTCCAGATACATAAAAATCCAATTAAACCTGCACCTCATTGATCATAAGTGGCTTTGATTACAACTTTTGTGTTGTAGAACTGTTAACTAACTTACCTGTTTCCCAATTGAGAAGTGGCCAATAGTTCCAAAACACAAAATCCCTAGAAAATTTGGTTTTTCTTATTTTGGACAGTTTAAAGATCGTCTATAACTGTTAAGGTAGTAATTTACATTTATACTTACAACATATATGCATGATTTGCATTGCCTTATAGTTTAAAATGCTATCATTATTTTTTTCTTTTTAACGTTTATCATGATGCAGTTCTACCACTAAGATTGGAATTTTTTGCTCTCAGTATTTTATTGCTCTTTTTTTTACCTCTATTAACATTTTAAGTTTTATTCATGTGCTTGTTTTTATTGTTCTATATTTTTCTATTGTTCTAAGCGTGGACAGAGTTCTTGAAGGAAAAAATTGTAATGATTCATTAATTATAGATTTTGATAACTGGGGCTTTAATGTTGTAACAATATATGGTAGATCACGTCAACAACGCTACAATAAACTTACTGACTAGGAATACATATACCAGTGTGCTAGAAAGGCCCCAGAATCCTTGTAAATATTGGAAAATGGAGATATCTTTTCATATATAGACTTGAACAAGCATAAGTTTGAGTGCTTTAAGATATCTTAGCTGTAATACCTAACCCTACTAATACTCTTATTAGAAGGTCGCACCTGTGACCTACCTAACCTCAGTAATGTTGAGGCCAAGTATTACTTTTATCTTGTCCAATATTTTTTAATCCTTAAAACTCAAGCATGTAACCATATCTCACTTACACATATAACTATTATGAAATAATCACTCCAAAATTATGCTTCGTAATTATATATAAGTTTTACCTTATAAATTATTGAATATAGCCTGTCCAAACTTATATATATCTATTACCAAATATTCTACAGAGTGTTACTATTAAGGCTCTCCGCTGCACCTACTTCATTTACTATATACCAAAGTATCTTCCAAATAGCTACTCACAAAAACTGTTACTCTATAAAATTTTATAAAATGGAGTGGTGAGTATTTCCGAGAGAAAATACTCAGTGAGCCAAAAATAGTACAAATAAGGACTATTTAACGATTAACATCACTTTATAACCCCAATAAATAAATTATAAGAATGGAAAGTTTGAAATTTAAGAGTATTGCCAAGAAAGATTTATACGCATTACTGCATGTTAAATAAACATTTAGCATTACCCTTTTCTCATGTCACTAGGAATAACATTTTAATTAACTAAAACATTTGAAGTTTAAAATTAAATTTTAAATATTCAAATAGCTTTCCAGTACCATACTCTTGGACTGTGGAACAAACATTAGAATTCGTAAAAATATTCACTTATTATTTTTATATCATGCAACTTGTGTTGCTCATGCATGGTTGAAATCTCTTAAAAGATTCTTCAAACTTAATATAATTTAACAAATGTTTAATTATTTTATTTCATACAAATTTTCTTTATCATAATACTAATTCTCGTACGACCCAGTCATATTTGCCACTTGGCATCTCGTTTTCATGCCAAAAGTCATACTTTGGTACTCATCATAAAGTTTTATTATACTTTAGAAAATATTGTAATTTCATCTAGGGCACTATAATATTTAGATGTATTGGCATATATTTTTTAGCACTGCACCACATGCACAAGTAGGTATCAGTGTGCCTAGTATTATCACCACATCAAAGGTTATCATAATTTTGCATCAATAATGTGCTGGCATAGCCACTAAAGGTTGTGCCAATACATCCCAAAGTAAATATCATAAATAAGGCCTTATCGTATTTACATTGCTCACACGGAGTCGAATTATATTTCCATTAATTTCTCATGAATGTAAAACCCTAAGTAAAATATGTATCTGGCCCCAGACAATGGTTATACATATACCGTAGAAATGGTCTTACATCAATAATGTAAGATGTGTACCCGACCCCAAATATCGACTGTACTTATCTACCAACCCCGCCATGTCCACGACATGGACTTACTATTTCTTAGTGCTATATGTTCTTGTGCTCATTTTTATATCATTCTTTAAAATTTTTCATGTACTCATGTATTGTTCTCTTTTCCAATTTGCCTTTCTTCTCCAAATTCATCCCATAATGTTCTTCAAATTGTCATTTTAGTAACTCATTAACATCATTGAGCATTCTCAAACTTGGTTTAATTAACCTTTTCCATATTTTTATTCTCTATATTAGAGACTTGAATAATTCTTGTAGACATTGAAATTTAGGATGTTGCAATATTCTCACTTTAACTTTTAAATTTCATTAGTTATGGACCCTTTCTTGAATTGATAATACTTATATATATATATATATATATATATATATATATATATATATACCTTGAAACTTAGTTATATATGTTTTTCAAAAAATAGGCTCCATTTGGCCTATTTTTTGTTGTATTTAGTGAACTAAGTATTTATATGAATGTATACATGTTTCTATTTGAGGTTACATCTCAAAAGTTAGTGTTTTTAGTGGTCTGAGTGCAGGGACAAGCCACTGAGGTGCCTCCTCAGTGTATTAAGGTGCCTCTTCAATACTGAGGCATTGCCTTTGTGACCCTGCAAAGGCTGTTTCACTTCAACACTTATTTTCAACCCAAAATTCACCCATTCAAGCTCAAAACTCATAGTAACATGTTTATTTTTATGTTTTACACAATTACAGATGTTTGCTCATATATTTTTGCTCATTTACAACTCTCTAATTAATTCAGAATCTAAATTCTGAAGCAATAATCCTATAAACACAACATATACACCTTGAAGTTGATTTTATCAAACTAAATATCTAGAATGGAAGAAAAAAATAAAGCTTAGCAAATTTGAAAATTTTAGCTTAATTTTATCAAGAATTAAACCATTAATAATCACAAAATCAACAAAGATTTACTAATTAGATTCAAGAAAGTTATCATTGAGAATTGGTAGAATAAAATATAGAAAATCCAAATTCACTCACAATAATTTCTAGCAATAGTCCAATCTTAGTTGCCTCTCCCCTTCTTCTTCTTGTTTACCATTTTTATTTTCTTCTTCTTCTTCTTTCAACATTTCTTTCTTTCTTTTTTTCTTTTTTACCGTAGTAATTCTCCTCTTCCAAGTTTAGAAATATATTTTTATTTCAATCCTTAAACTTTTCACTCCTTTCTTTTTACTCCTTCCTCAATTTTCTTTAATTTAATTCAATCTTGCTCCTTTTTTCACTTTAATCCTTTAATTAAGTTATTTTTCACTAAAATAAATAATAAATATTATTATTTAATCATACCGACTAGTCAACTCGAAGTCACAGATATTATAATTCTTCTCTCTAAAAGAATTTCGTCCTCAAAATTTGATGAATGCTTATCATGCTATTACTAAAGATCTATTTACTTTAATCTTTACCCTTCTCTCCTCTAATCATTATAACCATAACTCCATTCTTTAAAATTTTTTACATCACTACTCAATTTAACAATTTCCTTATTTAATTCTGGTACTAGCAATATATATATTTCTTGCTCATAGCTATTATTGCTGAATTAATGATTATACCTCAATATAATCAATTTCTTGATTTATAAGCCTTAAGATCACAATTACAATTAACATGAATAAACTAATAACACTATGATTATCTTATTTGCTAAAGAGTCTATCTTACAGATTAACTATACCTTATTTTGCATCAAGGGTAGTTTCCCCTCACTGCACTGTTGCTACAAACATTCTAGCTTGCTGCTCATTATCACCAAAATTATCAAACTCTCTTAGCCTATTGTGCAAAGTCCTAAACATTCCAATAGATTTACCTTAACCACCAATAGTTATTATATTTTGGGGCTCATATGATCCTTGCTCGGATCTTTTCTCTTATATCACTCGAGCACATTCTTGAGCGTAATGCCCTAATCAGTTACACCGAAAGCATCTAACATTCCTTCTAGGGCAAATACCTTCATGGTATGTCCTACACTTGTTGTACCTAAATATTACAGTATTTCCTAACTGCATAGGATGTGCAAATAACTACTACTTAGGCGGTGCCATCGGGTTTTTTTTCTAATATTGGACTACATTGAGGTTTACTAGTTTCTCCAACCTTATCCTTGCCTTTAGAATATGGGTGGTATCTCAACTTTTCACTTTCTATTTCTTTTTCAGGTTGTTCATAAGATTCAGATCGACTAGCTCTAGCTTTTATGGTTCGCTCTAACTCTTGCTCTAATTTTTCATGCTCCATAGCTTTTTCCACCCAGCCTCTAAACGTACCAGTATACAAATTTAATTTACACTTTAAAATAACATGTAATCCTTCCTTAAAGTTTTCACTTTTCATCTCCTTTGTAGGATAAATATCCTTTGCATACTTATATAAATCTTCAAAATTGTCAACATATTCTCTAACAGTCATCGATCCTTGCACCAGTCTAATGAATGATGCCACTTTCTCCTTCCTATAATTTTCTATCATATATTCCTTAATAAACTCTTCTCTAAAAACTTGCTAAGTTAGAGCTTCACCAAATAAGTTCTTAATCCTAGTCAGCCAGTCATCTACCTTATCGAACATCAAACTATATACATTACTCATCTTCTTCTCATCACTTAGCTATAATGTATTAAAGGTTTTCTCTACAATCTTTATCCATTTGTCGGCTTGACCACGATCTATAGCACTATAAAAATCATACCCATACTTCTTAGCATGCTCGATAATATCTCCTGGCTTTCTATTCCTCTCATTCTCATTTAACACCGTAGTCATGGTGTGTGCTAGATCTATAGCATTTATTTGCACCACTGGTGGTGTTGGAGGATTGGTAACATTCTCTTGCACTGGCAGAGGATGGCCGTTTCGTGCTCTCCTAGATATATTTCTAAAGTTTGGCATAGAGACCCTAGATCTCGAGCTCATTGTGATTGTATCCAACTCCTATTGGAGTTTTCTATCCAATCAACTATACCAATTCTTCTTCCTAGAGCACCTTGACCTCGACCTCAACCTTGACCTCTACCTCTACCTCTATCCTGATTAGCTAACCTTCCTCCCCTAAGACGTATCATATCCTGAAATATAAAATCAAAATGATTCAATGATCTTCGCCATCAAAATACAACTCATTTGCTAATATTCACTGAACTTTAATCACATTAGCATTTACAATATATATATATATATCCTATGCTCATCATCATTGCTTGGTACCATAATTAGTAGTAGCAAAAATTTTCATGTTGTTCTTTCTTTTTTTTTTCTTTTTTGCATATTTAATCAACTAACCATCGATTTAATCTTAGATAGAAGTCTACTCATTTTACTTCCGCTGTGCAACTCTAATATGCTAATCTAATATAAAAATGAGCTTAACATTTTTTTAACAATACCTTTAGTATCCTTAAGTTAGAATAACTCTAAATAAAGATTTAAACTCCAAACCTTATTTTCTTATTCCACATATTTACTTATACAACCAACTTCTTTCCATACTTATTCCTCATATATATATATATATATATATATATATCCTGTGCTCATCATCATTGCTTGGTACCATAATTAGTAGTAGTAAAAATTTTCATGTTGTTCTTTCTCTTTTTTTCTTTTTTGCATATTTAATCAACTAACCATCGATTTAATCTTAGATAGAAGTCTATTCATTTTACTTCCGCTGTGCAACTCTAATACGCTAATCTAATATAAAAATGAGCTTAACATTTTTTTAACAATACCTTTAGTATCCTTAAGTTAGAAATCTAAATAAAGATTTAAACTCCAAACCTTATTTCTTTATTCCACATATTTACTTATACAATCAACTTCTTTCCAAACTTATTCCTCATAAATTGCACTTATATTATAATTAATAATTCTTCCACTAGCTCAATATCCTTGTTTAGAGTTCATTTCACACTGTAAACTTCATTCCATTACTCAATTTAGATTAAATAATAATTTAGAATCTCTATTGACTTTCACTTCCTTATTCACTCCTCGTCCTCATTTTCATTCCCTTTTTCGGTGAATTGAATATCCACAAAACATTTATATTAATTCTCACAAAAATGTTCTTTTAGTAGATTACCTCAACCTTAATTCTTATTTTAATTCGCAATTATCATTTTTATAAGGCATATTCTAACTAAATTATTTTCATCGATAAATCAAGGCTTAATACATACCTAGCCCCTTGAACTTACCAGCTTTTTTCACTTTTGCACCTCAACTTACGATTTTTCCATTTCAACACCTGAACTTGCTGTTTTTTGCCTAAAATACACTAATCTAATGATATAATACATCTACCACCCCCCGTACTTGCCACTTTTTGTCAGTTTGATACCTCTACTTGCAGATTTTGGTCAGTTAAACACCTCTATGTGTCACATGCTGATTCGCTAATATGATGACAGGGGTTTAAAAATTACATTTTAGGCAAGTTCAGGTGTTGAAATGGTAAAAGCGTAAGTTGAGATGCCAAAGTAAAAAAAGCTGGCAAGTTCAGGGGGTTGTGTATGCATTATGCCATAAATCAATCTTCTACTACTCATATATTACCTTTGTATTACAGGATGGTATGAATCAAAATATAACCCCAATAATTACAAATTCCACACCAACTAAGCACACAATTTCAATAAAATTTGCCATTATATATAAATTCTATCAACTATTTTTATAATTAGATCCCAAATCTTCAATCATCAAATTATTCAAAAATAATCACTTTCTAAATATTCCTCCATTTCTCCACCTATAGTTTTTATCATCTTCCTACAACTTATAGTCGAGACACTTCAATAATTTCTGCCATCAATCTTAACTGAATCCCAATTCTATCTTTTTTCAATTCCTATATATTACAAAGAAACAAATCAACCTATTTTACCAATAAACATAAATTCTTACCACTAACAGATAAGATGTTCCAGTGTACTCGTTAATATCCATATAATATAACAATTGTAAAAATAATCAAACCTTAAATCCTCAAATCATGGAGTGTTCAATCATTATTTCATCTCCAATTATTTCTCCTATCCTTATGTGCTATATTCTTACTAATTATCCTTTCCAACACCTCGACCTTTATCGTAAATCCTCCTTGTATGATAAGATAAAATTATTAAATACTACACTATTAAATATAAGTCCCCTATTTAATGTGCACATGACTTTAATAAAATTTATTATCAATTATAAATTCTAAAACACAGTCATAATCAATTTTCACTTTCTCAAATTAGTTAGTCCACCAAATAATTCAATATTTACTACTCCTTTCATCCTTACTTGTAAACACCAAAATCCTCAAAATTCCAGCAACTTAGGCTCTGATACCAAAATTTATAATGCCCAACCCTACCAATACTCTTATTAGAAGATCGCACCCTTGACCTACCTAACTTGAGCACTATTGAGGCCAAGTATTACTTCTATCTTGTCCAATACTTTTTTTATCCTTATAACTCAAACATATAACCATATCTCACTTACACATATAACTATTATGAAATAATCATTCCAAAATTATCTTTTGTAATTATACATAAGTTTTACCTTACATACTATTGAATACAAGCTGCTCAAACTTATAATATATCTATTACCAAATATTCTACAGAGTATTAGTCCTGAGGTTCTCCGCTGCACCTACTTCACTTACTATATATCAAACTATCTTCCAGACAGCACCTCATAAAAACTTGTTACTCTAGAAAACTTTATAAAATGGAGTAGTGAGTATTTCCAAAAAAAAAATTCAGTAAGTGAAACAGAGTACAAATAAAGACTATTTAACGATTAACATCACTTTAGGGTCCTAATAAATAAATCATAAGAATGGAAAGTTTGAAATTCAACAGTATTGCCAAAGAAAAATTTGCTCGTGTTATTGCATGTTAAATAAACACTTAGCATTACCCTTTTCTTATGTCACCAGGAATAACATTTTAAATAACTTGAACATTTAAAGTTTAAAATTAAATTTCAAATATTCAAATAGCTTTCCGGTACCACGCTCTTGGGCTGTGGAATAAAACATTGAAGTTCGTAAAAATATTTACTTATTATTTTTGTATTATATAATTTATATTGCTCATGCACGATTGAAATCTCTTACAAGATTCTTCAAACTTAAGGTAATTTAACAAAAGTTTAATTATTTTATTTCATAAAAGCTTTTTTTTATCATTATACTAACTCGTACGACCTAGTCGTATTTGCCACTTGGTATCTCATTTTCATGTCAAAACTCATACTTTAGTGCTTATCACATCATTTTATTAAACTTTAGAAAATATTGTAATTTCATTTAGAGCACCATAATATCCAGATGTATTGGCATACATTTCAGAGTACTACACCATATGCACAAGTAGAAATTAGTGTGGCTAGTACTATCACCATACTGAAGGTTATCATAATTTTTCATTAATAATGTGCTGGCCTAGCCACCAAAGGTTGTGCCAGCACATCCCAAAGTAAATGTTACAAATAAGACCTTATCATATTCACATTGCTTACATAAAGCCAAATTACATTTTCATCAATTTCTCACGAATGTCAAACCCTAGGTAAAATATGTATCCGGTAGGTAACGGCTATACATATACCGTAGGAATGGTCTTACATTTACAAGGTAAAATATATATCCGACCCCAGGTATCGGTTGTACTTATTTACCAGCCATGCCATGTCCCCGACATGGACTTACTATCTCTTAGTGCCATATGTACTTGTGCTCATTATTATATCATTCTTTAAAAATTCTCATGTACTCATGTATTGTTTTCTTTTCCAATTCGCCTTTCTTTTCCACATTCATCCCATAATGTTCTTCAAATTGTCATTTTAATAATTCATCAACATTATTATCATTTAAGCATTCTCAAACTTGGTTTAATTAAAAATTTCCATATCTTTGGTCTCTATGTTAAAGACTTGAATAATTCTTGTAAGCATTGAAATTAAGGATGTTACAATATTCTCATTTTAACTTTTGAATTTCATTAGTCATGGACCCTTTTTTGAATTGATAATACTTATATATATGTATATACATACCTTGAAACTTAGTTACATATGTTTTTCAAAAAAATAGGCTCCATTTGGTCTATTTTTGGTTGTATTTAGTGAACTAAGTGTTCATATGAATGTATACATGTTTCTAGTTAAAGTTATATTTTAAAATTCAGTGTTTTAGGTGGTCTGAGTATAAGGACGAGCCATTGAGATGCCTCCTCAGTGCACTGAGGCACTGCCTCAATGTACTGAGGTGCCTCTCCAGTACTGAGATGTCACCTTTCTGACTTGCAGAGGCTATTTCACTTCGACAACACTCATTTTCAACCCAAAATTCACTCATTCAAGCTTAAAACTCATAGTAACATGTTTATTTTTATGTTTTGCACAATTATAGATGTTTGCTCATATATTTTTGCACATTTACAACTCTCTAATTAATTCAAAATCTAAATTTTAAAGCAATAATCCTATAAACATAACATGTACACGTTGAAGCTGATTTCATTAAACTAAATATCTAGAATGGAAGAAGAAAATAAAGCTTAGCAAAATTGAAAATTTTAGCTCAATTTCATTAAGAATTAAACCATTAACAATCTCAAGATCAATAAAGATTTACCAATTAGATTTAAGAAAGTTATCATTAAGAATTGGTAGGATGAAATATAGAAAATCTACTTATAAGAATTTCTAGCAATAGTCCAATCTTAGCTCCCTCTCCCCTTCTTCTTCTTCTTCTTCTTCACCATTTTTTTCTTCTTTTTCTTCTAATCTTTCTTTCTTTCTTTCTTTATTTCTTTTTTTTACTATAACAATTCTCCTCTTCTAAGTTTAGAAACATATTTTTATTTCAATCCTTAAACTCTTCACTCTTTCCTCAATTTTCTTTAATTTAATTCAATCTTACTCTCTTTTTTTTCACTTTAATTCTTTAATTGAGTTATTCCCCACCAAAATAAATAAATAAATATTATTATTTAATCACACCGACTAGTCATTTCGAGGTCACAGATGTTATATTAGCAAAGATGCTTAAGGCTAAACATTGGTTTAATAAGGCTCATAGCTACCCTCCTTCTTATAAACCTCTTCTAAATCCCTAATTTCTGCCTTTTCTTTGATTGATTGATTGTGAAAATATGTGATAAAATCAATAGATGATTTTTTTTTTACAGTATTATTGTTATTTTTTTTTATTTTTAAAAATGTAGTCTTTAATTAATAATTATAATTTTTTAAAAAATTTTAGTGTTTATGGCAAAGTTGGTGTTGAGAAAGGAAAATTTGTTGAAGAATATTAATCTGAAAACTTTGATTAGTGAAGAGTGTGGATGATGGTTGTTAAGCATGTTTAAATTGTACTATTTATAAGGGTAATTTGTTAACTTATCTATAGCTCATGTTTTTACTTTTGCAAATGAAATATTAATGGATAAAGGGATCCTTTCCAACTTACGAAGTGGCCATCTTCGGGAAGTTCCAAATACACCACTTAAATTAGCAACAAGTTATCATTGATTAGTTGGTGCTTTAGATTTTTTTTATTGAATAAGATTTATGTTGCATATCATATTCACTTTAGTTGAAGTGATTACCTTTAAGATTGTGTGCATCTACAGTAGATTGATCATCGACTTCTTATGACTTATCTGAATATAGTTTTATTACTAATGTTCTTGCAGAATTAGCTTTTTATAATCATATATATATTGGTAAGTCAATAGCCAAGGTGAAGTCTACTATTAAGACACATATTCCTAGGAGTTTAACTTTGATGAAACTTACGACAAGCATATTGGCTAAGCAAAATTAGCCTCTATAAGTTGATGGTTCCAACTGATTCTTTGTTCTAATTATTATAAATTGTTTCATGGGCACTATTTATAGAAAACTATAATAGCATTTGGGTTTTAAAATGAGTATCATTTTAGAATATATTCATTGATCAATATTATATTTCTTTTTTCAGGTTTCAACTACTATTTGATTAAAAGGAGAAAAGCATATATAGTTCTTCTACAATTGAAAGTCAAGCTGCATAGAGGCAAAAACTAGAGGGAGGCGACTCTCATAAGGTATGGAAACTATTTTTCTTCTAATTACTCACATCTTGAAAACTAAATGTGAAATTATCTTGGCTAACTAATAATTTTCTTTTTGATGTATGGGTTTAAATTGGTATGATCACTGCTA
Organism: Macaranga tanarius; assembly: GCA_949673435.1. Classification (NCBI taxonomy): domain Eukaryota; kingdom Viridiplantae; phylum Streptophyta; class Magnoliopsida; order Malpighiales; family Euphorbiaceae; genus Macaranga; species Macaranga tanarius. The sequence continues at coordinate 4,646 of CATIWO010336190.1, read as the reverse complement.
AAACAATTGTACTATTCAAATTGAGAGCAATACTTTCCACATCATTTTTAATGTATGAGCAGCTTAGCTTATTTTCTTGCCAAAGATATAATTGATCATTTTAATACAACAATTAAGCTAGTAGTGTATCTCTCTATATTATATTCTTTCACCAACCTAAGATCATCCTTTATATACAATTACGTTGTCCTGCTCTGCCTTATTTATTGTGTAACTGGTATAGCCTATGCACTAGTGATCTTTTTTAAATATGGTCCAGAAAAGCTAGTAAGTAATGGTAGTTCCATATTAAAAAAATCCCCCCTCAATGGGATTTAGGAGCACTAGGTATGACAAACATCTTCTTTATTAATAAATAATTTAAAAATATGTTCATCTTCTTCTTGGTGTACATGTGCAAACTTGTAAATAGAACATGTACATCTTGAAGTAGGTAAGATTACTATAATATACTAAAAATATAAAAAAGTTCAAATATACAAGAATGTGCTTAAAAACAAGAGAATTTTTTTATGTCATGGCAATTACTGAGTCTAGTGACTAGTTTCAATAGAATGTGAATTATTTCAGTTCATTAGCATATAATCTAAATTGAACACATTATTAAGTGCTGAATAGCAGTAGCATGCAACTCATTATGTCAACGAGCTATCACATACTTTTTCAAGGGCAATTTCTTTTGAAAAACCTCCTGGCTTTCTAAAATTGGCCTTAATTCAAATAATTTAAAATTTTATAAGTATTAATCACTTGTACATTTTGTTAAACAAAACTGTCCTTTCATGCAATATTATGGATTAATAACGCATTTTATGAGGATAAAAGTAAAGATGAAAAGTACTTACAATCCTCCTTTGTACACAAAACTAGCTATAAAGTGCACATTAAATAGAAATTGTGCATAATAGGAGTTGATTGAGGATTCGCTAACTATAAGGCTTTGAACTTGGGAATGAAATAGACTATCTTCAGAAATTTGAAAACTACTAGAAGTTGAATTCTTCTAAAATAAAATTTTTAACTTCAAAACTTAAAACAGTCAACTAGAAAGTTATCCTTAGAAATATATACTTGGTGGGGAATGAATTGATTTTTTTTATTCTATTTGGTTCAGGTACTAAAGAGCATGGTTGATTACTCGTTGTGGTTCTTTTCAAAAAAGTGGGTATAATCTCTATCACTAAGGTCTTTGTATATTCATTCTCATTTTCATTGGTGTAGTTACTTATTTCATAGCATGTTGTGGCATGGTAACATTGGAAAAAAAGTAAAGGTCACACTTCAAATAAAATTCTTTCAATATTGTACATGCTATGTGTGCAGACTTCTACAACAACATAGCGCGATGTTTCAAGTAACATTCAGTATTGGCGTATAAGATATCAGATCGATGAGTTCATTATACCATGGCTGTCATTTGATTTAGAACTATTATAAATTTGATTTAACAAAGTTTTGCAGCATAGGATCGGATATGACAAGTAGGGCTGAGCATCGGTCAGTTCGGTTCAGTTCGGTCAAAGAACCACAAAAAACGACTAAGAGAGAATTGTGACCAAACCCAACCGAACCAAAGGGAAAACTAAAATTAACTGAACCGATTTGATTCGGTTTGGTCAGTTATTCAGTTAATTAATTTTATTTTTAAATAAAATTTTTATTATTTATTTATTATTTTATAAATTTTTTTAAGCTTATTCTTTAATTATATAACTAAAAAAATATTTTTTATTTATAATTTTAATATTTATGTATAATTTTTCTATTTAAAATATTTTATTTAATATTTTTATAATAAATATATATTTAAGTCAGTCGGTTCGGTTATTTTTAATTTTCCAAATTGAAAACTAAAACCAAACCGAACCAGTCAGTTATGTATTATTATAAACTGAAATTGAACCGAACCTATATATAACTGAACCAAACCATTCAGTTCGGGTAGTCAGTTTTCGGATTTTTTGCTCACCCCTAATGACAAGCGCAACCATTGAAGAACATTTTGCTTTGTTACTATCTCAATAGTGACATTGTAGATTCAATATTTCAATTTTGTAAATTTAGCTTATTTGTTAATTACAAGAGCATAATTTATTTGTATTTATAATTCTATATGGCTTTAATTTTAATGTTTTATGGCCATAAGTACACTCTTAAAGTTCAGGTTTTTTAACAATGTAGTCTTTAAGCTTCTAATTCTACTAAGCACCTAAAGTTGATAAAATCATCAATTAAGACCCAACTATCAGGTTTTTAGGCCAAACTAAGTTAATGTAGATAGCTAGAAAGCAAAATCAAAATTTAAGACAATGAGATGTGAAACGTCCCGCTAGTTATCTAACAACTAGAATCTGTAATAATCTATTAGAACCGTTCCCTAAAGATCTATCTAGCATAAAATAAAGGGAATTAGCAATACTAGTTATCTAATAACTATCACCTCTAATTATCAGGGTTGAATTGCAACATGCTCGAAGCAAATTCATAAAATAGCTCTCTCACAAGAACTCAAGAAAATTCAATTAAGAATTTGAATAAAATCAATTAACTTATTAAAATAATAATATTTATACAAGTATTTATAGACTTATAATCCTAAACCTAAATTGATTCTAAAAGAAAATAACTCTTTAGGAATAAACAACTATACTTCTAATTAAACACAACTTATAATATAAATAAAACTCCTAATTAGATATAAAATCGGATAGGAAATCATTATCGAGACATGGGCGTGTTAAAGAAGACACGGGCATGTTGTCATTATGAAAAACTAGCAGACTATTACACGACTTGGAACACGGTCTGGCTTTGATCATACACCGGTGTGTTTTGACTATAATTTTGAGACAGAACATTATACAATCTGATGCATAGACATGTCTCTGGCCATATATCCATCTAGACGTTTTAGGCTCCTTGAACACGGGTGTATCTATGGCCCGTGTATCCTACTGTCTATTTTGGTTACTTGAAACACGGGCATGTATCATCTTGAACATAAGAAACTAAGTTGATTGACTTAGTTTCTACCAAATCACTTCCACTTTGTCCCATAAGCTCCAATTGCTCTCGCACAAGTCCCACTATAGCCTCGCACATCTTTTTAGTTTGTGATCTAGTTATAGATTCTCCATCATAGCTCAAAGGATTTGAATTTAGTATGGTGTCCCTATGTCTATATACATCATTCCCCCTTCCTCGAAAGGATTCGCCCTTGAATCTTCACCTTCATAATCAAAAGGAAGAAGGTCAGATACATTAAAAGTTGCATAAATATTATACTCACCTGGGAGATCTAATTTGTAGGCATTATCATTGACTCTTGCCACAACTTGAAATGGTCCATCTCCTCTAGGATGTAGCTTAGATTTCCTTTGAGTAGGAAACCTCTCTTTGTGCAAATGCAACCAAACGCAATCCCCAGGCTCAAAAACCAACTATTTGTGTCCTTTATTCCTTTGATTCGTCACTTGTTGATTTTGCCTTTTAATATTTTACCTTACCTTTTCATGTAAATTGTGTACAAAATCTGCCTTTTGAATACCATCTAAATTGATTTCCTCACTCATAAGCAAAAGTGATAGATCCAATGGTGTTAAAAGATTAAAACCATACACAATTTCAAAAGGTTAATAATGTATAGATGAATGCACAACCCTATTATATTCAAATTCTACATGAGGCAAAATCTCATCCTAAGATTTCACATTCTTATTAATTATAGCACGCATGAGTTGTCCTAAGGTTCTATTCACAACTTCAGTTTAACCGTCAGTTTATGGATGATATGCAGTATTGAACAACAGCTTAGTTTATAATTTTGCCCATAAAGTCTTCCAAAAATTTAGTGTCCCTATCACTCACAATAGTTTTAGGTATACTATGCAAATGTACTATATTCTTAAAGAATAAATCAGCAATATGCGATGCATCATCGGTTTTATGACATGGAATAAAATGTGCCATCTTAGAAAACCTATCAACAACCGCATATATGCTATCATTACCATGCCTAGTCCTAGGTAATCCAAGTATAAAATCCATAGATATATCTATCCAAGGTGATTGTGGAATAGGTAATGGTGTATACAAACCATGTGGATGCACCTTAGACTTAGCTTGCAAATATGTAATATAATTAGCACAATACTTAGATACATCAGTTTTCATGTTAGATCAAAAGAAGTGCTCATGTAAAACATCTAATGTCTTAGCTATGCCAAAGTGTCCCATCAAACCCCCTTCATATGCCTCCTTAATCAACAACAAATGCAATGAACATCTAGGTACACAAAGTTGCTTTAAACGAAACAAATACCTATCATGTATATAAAATTTATCAAAGGTAGTTGTCTCACATGCATTTAAGGGTGTGCAAAAATAACCGAAAACCAAACCGAACCAGTCAGTTCGGTTTTCAAAAATAAAATATTAATTCGGTTTAAACTGAACTGAAATAAGTTCGGTTCGGTTTTCAGAGTAAAAAAATATAATAAACCGAACCAAACCAAACTGAATTCTTTGTATATTTAAAATTTTATATATATTTATAGGTCGGTTTGATTGGTTTAGTACTAATATTTTAAATTTTATTAATAATTTTAGTTTCTAAATATATAAAACTCTTAATAAAATTATTTACT